>RJWM01007846.1:25552-75985 GCA_004363535.1 Dasyprocta punctata | reverse complement strand
CTCATTCCTGGAAACAAGTATCACCCTAATACCAAAACCAGAGAAAGACCCAACTAAAAAAGAAAATTACAGGCCAATCTCCCTAATGAATATAGACGCAAAAATCCTCAATAAAATACTGGCAAATAGAATACAGAAGGTTATCAGAAAGATTATACACCATGATCAAGTGGAATTCATCCCAGGAATGCAGGGATGGTTCAACATATGCAAATCAATACATGTAATCCACCATATCAACAGGGCCAAGGACAAGAACCACATGATCATCTCAATAGATGCAGAAAAAGCTTTTGACAAAATCCAACACCCATTCATGATAAAAACCCTACAGAAAATCAGAATAGATGGTCTCTACCTCAACCTGATAAAAGCCACATATCATAAACCAACAGCCAACATCCTACTAAATGGAGAAAAACTGAAAACTTTCAGCCTAAAGTCAGGAACAAGACAAGGATGTCCACTATCACCACTCCTATTCAATATAGTTCTGGAAATATTAGCCAGAGCAATTAGACAAGAGAAAGAAATAAAGAGAATAAGGATAGGAAAGGAAGAAGTGAAATTATCATTATTTGCAGATGACATGATACTCTACATAGAAGACCCCCAAAAATTCAATAGAAGACTTTTAAAAGTAATAACCAAATTCAGTAATGTAGCAGGATACAAGGTGAACACTCAAAACTGAACAGCATTCCTGTACACAAACAAGAAAGTCACTGATAGAGAAACAAGGGAAACCACACCCTTCACTATAACATCCAAAAACATGAAATACTTAGGAATCAATCTAACAAAGGAAGTAAAAGATCTATACAGTGAAAATTACATTACTCTAAAGAAGGAAATCGAAGATTTCAGAAAATGGAAAGATATTCCCTGTTCATGGATAGGAAGAACAAACATCATGAAAATGGCCATTCTCCCAAAATTGTTATACAGATTTAATGCAATCCCAATCAAAATACCACTTGCCTACCTCACAGAGCTAGAGAGCATTCCTGAAATTCATCTGGAACCAGAAAAGACCTAGAATAGCAAAGGCAATTCTGGGCAACAAAGGGAAGGCAGGAGGTATCACAATCCCTGACTTGAAACTATATTACAAAGCTACAGTGATAAAATCAGCATGGTACTGGAATCAAAACAGACCTGAAGATCAATGGAATAGATTAGAAGATACAGCCACAACTACAAACATACTTACCACCTCATTTTTGACAAAGGGGCCAAACATATACATTGGAAGAAAGATAGCCTCTTTAACAAATGGTGCTGGAAAAACTGACTTTCTATATGTCGTAAACTAAAACTAGATCCATGCCTATCACCATGCACTAAAATAAAGTCAAAACGGATCAAAGATCTAAATATAAAAACAGACACTAAACTTACTAGAAGACAGAGTAGGTAAAAATCTTGATGACATAGGAGTAGGCAGAGAGTTCATGAACAAAAATCAAATTGCATGGGAAACACTTCCCAGAATCAACAACCGGAAGTCATCTTACTAAAAAGTTTTTGCATGTCAAAGGAAATCTCCAACAGAGTGAAAAGAAAACCCAAGAATTGGGAAAATATCTTAGCCAATTGTTTATCAGACAAAGGACTTCTATCTAAAATGTATAAAGAATTAAAAGAAATCAGGCCCCTAAAATTCAAGGACCCAATCCAAACATGGGCATCTGAGATGAATACACACTTCTCAGACAAAGAAATACAAATGGCAAATAAATATATGAAAAAATGTTCAACATCAATGGTCATTCGGGAAATGCAAATTAAAACAACACTGTGATTCCATCTCACTCCAGAAAGAATGGCCAAGATTAAAAAATCAACCAACAACAAATGCTGGAGGGGCTGTGGGGAAAAAGGAACTCTTCTCCACTGTTGGTGGGAGTGTAGACTGGTGCAGCCACTGTGAAAGTCGGTGTGGAGGTTCCTCAAGAAGCTAGGATTAGAGATCCCATTCAACCCAGCTATCCCACTTCTGGGCATTTTCCCAGAAGAACTGAAAACATCATACCACAGTGATATCTGTGCACCCATCTTTATAGCAACCCAATTTGTAATAACCAGATCTTGGAAACAACCCAAGTGCCCATCAATCAAAGAATGGATAAAAAAGATGTGGTATTTTTATACAATGGAGTACTACTTAGCTATTAAGAAAGATTGCATTGAGACTTTTTTAAGTAAATGGGCACGACTTGAGACCATACTCATAAGTGAGATAAATCAAACTCACATGTGTAAATACCGTATTGTCTCCCTAGTGTAAGAAATGGAAAAAGTATATATGATCCAAAATCTATAATAAATACCAGGTAAGGGTGAAAAAACAGCTCAAAAAGCAAAAGTAATTGGGAAGGGAAAAGGCGGAAAGAAGGAAGGGAAAAGGAAAAAGATATAAATCTGTATATATGTGTATGTAAGATAACTAAAACGAACACACTGCTGAATGTATTCGTTATTGAGAAAGAACAATTAATACTCATATGAGTAGATCAATTTTACATGTCTATATCTATTAATGTAAACAACCATTTTGGAGATAACAATACGCAATATTGCAACCATTGTCAAGTTTCTATCATCCTGTTTTGTAAACCTGTAATGTTACTGTTGTGCATTTATTCTAGTAGTTTGTTTGTCTCTTTTGCTTTTTGTCTTTGTTATATGTGTCTTTTTTCTCTTAAATAAAAAAGAGCCACTTATATTTAATAAATCTGTCACCTTTTGATTAAAAAATTGAAATATTTTCTAGCCAGACATTTCTGTAACTCTCTCTTCATGTGAACCAAGCAGTAAAGTACTCTTAGGACTGTGAAGGGCAGAACCTGAACTTGGAAAAGCAGTTTCTGTACCTTTTTGTTTTGTTTTGTTTTGTTTGTTGTTTGGTACTGGGGATCCAGCTCACAACCTTGTGCCTGCCAGGCAGGCACTTACTCCAATGAGCTAAATCCCTGGCCCTATTTTTTGACACAGGGTCTCACTGTGCAGTTCAGGATGGCCTTGAATTCACTTTGTAGCCCACGCTGGTCTCGAACTCACAACAATCCTTCTGCCTCAGCCTCCTGAGTGCTGGGATTAAAGGCATGTGCCATTATTTTGATGCCATGTGCTCTTCGGGGTAGAGCCTCGACACTCAGTGATATCAAACATAACCTAACCCTCACCTGAATTTTATGACTATAAAACCTGAAAGTCCAGTGGTTCTGCCCTGCCCACACCTTAGGATCACAACCAGAATGTTCAAATTGTGCGTACACCCAGGTCCCACTCCCATATCTATGATAGCAGAATCCTGGGGGAGTCAGCAAGAGGAATTTTTTAACTCCTCTGAGTAATTCTAGTGTGCCACCAGTTAAAAGCCACTGAGTTAAATAATAAGACATATAAAGAAAAGGAAGGAATGATAACTGTCAAAAAATTTAAAAAAAAAAAAAAGAACGGACAGACTTTACTTAGCAACATGCAGGTGCCTGGCGTTGTGCTTGCCAGTTTACACAGCCCTGCACACAAAACAGGAAAATGCAGGCTTAACCACAGGAACTCACAAGACAGTAAAAATAAAGAATTTAAGAAAAATGACTGCCTGTCACTTTCCGAGTAAAATGGAAACTTCTTTTAAAAGTTAGGTCAGAAACGAGTTGTGTCTTAGGTAGTCAAATGTCGAGACATGGCTTTCCTGTTTTACCCTATCTATTGTGCATATTAATAACCCACAGCTGCCCCTTGCCTCTGAGTTAATCCTTCTGGTTTCCCTCTGTTGTGATTTCTACTCCTCCTATGTGTACTCTCACATTAACACCTCTCTATCCAAAACCACCTGCTCCCCAGAGTATCAGCATCCAGCTCATGTATCTGAGGAAACACCTGACCAATCTCTTCTTCCCAACTCCAATTTTGACCAATACCCTTACTTGTAACTGGTAAAAGAAGCAACAAAAACAAAAACAAACCCCGCAGAGCTGGACAGGCCTTTCTCTGGCTTTTTCAAGGTTCACACAAACCTGGGTGAACCTTCTTCAGAGTTGTATCCCCCAATCTATCATTTTGGACCTTTTGGTCTAATTTAATAAAACCTGAATACCAACCTGCTATCCCATCCCATCAACTTACCTTCCTGTTGCTTCACCAACCATGTCAATCTGTGGTCAGTCTCCTTTACACGTGTATTCCCACATCCATGTAAGTGAAAACCCATTGTTGTTTCTCCAGTAATCAACAGCCATTAGCACTGATGGGTCTACCATTCTGTATAGCTGCCCAATAAGCCTGCCAGCCCTTTCCTGTTCACAGTCATGGCAGAGAACAAACAGCTTCTGCTTTGGTATCTGTCACTAAGAAACTGCTGCAGGAATCATTGGTATTGCCCACAAAGACTTCCCACCCTGAACTGAATTCCTAGGCCTCTTTTTCCTAACATTTTGGTGCCATGGTCTCTGCTTGTTTCATTTTCCTTTAACCCAGGCACCATATTCCCACTCTGTCTCTGCCTCTCCTTTATGTGCTCAGGGTGGCCAAGCAAAGTTTCCGATTCTTGATGTCAGGTCCCTTCTGACCCAGCAAGTTCAAGTTGCTGTACCAATTCTTCTTTGCCTTCTAAGCCCTGAACCTTTCTACTTGCAATCAAAATGGCCAACAGTTTGCAGTGCTTTCATGTCCATTCTTATATCTAATCAATTTCCTGATCATAAACTTTTTCATCCAGATCATCAAAAATTCAGCATATCTTCTGACTAGACCAGACCTCTGGAGGGATAACTTCTCTTGTCCTGCACCTTCCCAGTGTTGAGTCTTAGTATGAGCAAGACTTAAACATCTTTTGTAAATCATTTTTTTTTTCTGTTTGATTATGACCCTCTGGAACTGTTCTAACTTGCTAGTACAGTGCTTCTTGGCATATGACAGAGTTACATTTTGATAAACTCATCCAAGCTGAAAATGCATTAAGTATGCCTGACCCACTCAAGGTCCTAGCTCAACAACACAGAGCACTAAAGTTGTCAGGTGCTGCCGATGGGAGCTGTGTCCACTGCTGCTGTGAAGCATTAGGCAAGGCGTTGTACTGTATATCGCTAGCCGAAGAAAGGATCAACATTTCAAAATTCAAGGTGCAGTTTCTACTGAATGCCTATCGATTTGCATGGTGGTGAAGTTGAAAAACCATAAGTTAGTCCCCAACATAAATTGGAGTATCTGTATCTTTCCAATGTCTGCGATACACATCCCTATGTGATAGATTGTTTTCCCATTTGATTTTGGTCCACCCTCCTTCCTTGAACTCCCCTGCCACTTCAGTCTATCCCAGTGATGGAACTGACCACCTACAGAGTAGCCATGTAGATAAATTTTGATGTTTTTCCTTTCCCCAAAACAAAGGAATACACTGGACAAGCCACTGGCTCCAAATCCACTACAGTCCATTCTTTCCTTACAATGAGATAAGAGACAAGCCATCTAAAATGACACTAAAAATGAAGCCATTAACAAACCAAAGAAAAAAGTTATAATAAGTGTATAGTCATTTAATGGCAACTTTATCTAGTCCCAAGTTGTTTCTACCTGCCCAATCAGCTAATTTTGTTAATGTGCTAAAAAAATAAATCTAAAAAAGCTTTGACTTCTTTCCATTTCCCCTGCAGATATTCATCACCGTGGATAGAGGAAATTTCCCTAAATATAGACTACCTAAACCACTCATCTCTAACCACTGTGAACATCACAGACTTCTACAGAGGGAAGTTGGTGGTGAAAAGGAATGACAAACCAACTCTCCTGGTATTTGTACAAAAGCCAAACTAAGAATCTACCACAAGTTGCTTACACTTTTAGATAACACAGAACGATTATGTGCAGGGTCATAACCCATCCATGACTAATTGGTCCCCAGTGACCCAGAAACTGTTACCCATTCTTGGCATATAGCACCTTGTTTGGGAACAGAAAAGTTCAAACAACACAATTTAACTTCAAACAAAATGTCAAAGTTATTCATTATCACAGACCAACCGTTTGCCCCTCCCCTACTACCAACTTCATTGTTTTCTGTGAGATGTTATATTTCCTAAAATAGCACCATTCAGTATAATCAAAGCATGTATTTGAAAATGGAGCAATAAATAAAAATCTACCATTCTCTATCTCTGCTTGCAAGTAAATTTTACCAGCTAGCAGAATGGATTTGGTCCAGATTCATTGCAACATAAATCAAAACTGACCATGATAGTCCCAAAGCCTTCTCTAATTTCCTGACAGCAATATTCCTTATAACAAACCTGCTTAATCAACTTATTCCAACTCTAACAAATAACTTATTAGACACCTACTTTGTGCAAAATATCTTGTCCCAATCTGTTTGCTTTCTTGTTTTATAAGCTTTTCTTTTTTATGTTACCAGAGTAGTGAATATGTTAGGCATTTTATTTAGCTGAAAGCCATCCGACACCATACCATTAGTGAAACACACAATCCAAAAGCGAAACTCACCCATCAAAACTGACCGAGACCGAGACCGAGGAATCATTTTTCCAGTTAGAAGCTCCAACAGCCCAATCATTTGCCAACAGAAGAAATGAGAGCTTTTTTGAAAATCAGATTCTGTATGTCAGTTCTGATCATGACTACAACAAGTGGACTCTTCCTCCAATAAATCAGTGGGCAAGAGACCACAGCTCCTACTTGCACAAAGACTTATGGAGTGAGGAAACAACCCTAGCTGTCCTGCGTCACAGGGTTGCCCGCCAAAATGCTACCTGACTCCACCAGCGACCTCCTTTAACTCGTTCAAGGGTGAAAGCCTCCAGTTGCCTTCCAGCAGCTGACTTCAAGCATAGATGCTGACAAAGGAAAATATTCTTCATCAATGAACTTTCTATAAAGTCAGTGGTTTCTATAAAAACAGTGAGTAAGAGTTGTTCCAGAGCATTAGTGTTGAGAGAGACAAGAAAGTGTCAGTTTGCAGGATGAATGTCACAAAGCACATCAGAAATGTATTATCTCACAGTTCTAGGAGCTAGAGTCTGAAATCAAGGTATTAGCAGGGTGGTTCCTCCTGAGAGCTGTGCTCATGCATCTGCCCATGCCCCCTCCTGAACTTTTGGTGGTTTACTGTCCATATGTGGTGTCCTTTGGCTTACAGAAGTGTCACTCCATTTTCTGCCTTTATCTTCCCTTGACTTTCTCTGAGCGTGTGTGTATGTGTGTGTGTTCCAATCCCTCCCCCTTTTTTTAAGGACGTTAGTCCTATTAAATTAAGGCCAAGCCTAATGACTTCATTTCAACTCCATTACATCCATCAAGACTCTATCTCCAAACAAGGGCACATTCTGAAATACTGAAGTGTTTAGGACTTCAACATACCACTTCTTGTGAGAAACACAATTCAATCTATAATGGAAAGATGTTTAAGATCCTGGAGAAAAGGGAGGTTTAATGTGCAAGAAACAGCAGACTTGAGTCACAAATGACTGAAGACTTTTTATTATGTGAGGAAGAGTAAGCCCATTTCTAATGCTTGACAATTTCTCTGCTTTACCACCACTTGGATTGTATCTTCATAACTCTGTCAAGAAGTCTTTTAGCATTTAGGAATATGTTAAGGCTTGATATATGATAAGAATTTAAAGTTTGATAGTTGATTTGTTAGTCCAGCTTTTCCAATCAACAGAATTCAGTTTTATACAGCTCACTAGCATGGAGGTTTCTGTGGACTCTTTTTTCTCACTGGCCACACTGTACTCAAAGTTTCCTTCAAAAGCCCTCTGTCATAATGATAGATAATGCTTTTGACTTTGATAATGATTTTGGTAAGTAGTTTAATCTGTCATGTATTTTGCAGATATTTTGCCTTAAAAGCTCAAATAAAATAATCTGATATGAGTCCTCCCCTCTCCTCATCTTCCTCCCTTAACATACCTGTAGCCACACAAAATGCAATCCACCTTTTCACAACACGATGCAAGAGTTATTATAAAAGTTATTGGCAGCAACTTTTTATTTTTATTTTGTGGCATGGAGTATGCAGAGGTTAGATTGGTGCATATGTTGGAAGGGTCACCCTTTCATAACATCTGGGTGCCATGTCACAGTGCCCAGGACAACTGAGACCCCTTTTGATATTTCATGTCTTGTTGTTCCAAATCTCTCTTCCTGCTTCAATTTGATAAATCCACTGGTACAAAGCATGGTTTCCCATTGTACTGCCCTGTTAAACACCCACATTCCTTGATTTTCCACAAAGACTTCCATGTAACATTTGTTACTAACAAAGCCAAAATGAGGCACTAAGGCGGGAGGTGGGAAGGTTGAGCTGTTCACTTCATTAGAAACATTTACCCTTCCTTTTCAAAGCAACCTCCCAAGAAAGGCAGGGGAGTTTTGACTTAGAAAAAGCAAATAATAGTCAACAAATTAATTATTTAAACACACTCTATCCCCAAGAAATTTCTTGCTCCCTGTAGTTATTTGTCAGGTTTTTTTAATTACAAAACACTTGGTCATTTTATAAGTTTAGACAATACAGTATAAAACAAAAAAACTATAATGTAAAAAGTCCCCTTCACTTTTATTAATTTCTCACTAGAGCTAATCACTATTCATAAGTAAATTATCTAAACATATATATTTAAGCACGACATATACAGTTGCCTATTCAAAGAATAGGATCTATTTGACATTTGACCTATACCTTGCGACTCCCTGAATTTTTTTTGTTTTGTTGTTTGCTTTTTGTTTTTTTTTGGGGGGGGGTTCAGAGTTTTTTTGAAAGAACACTTTAATTTTTTGACCAGTGTGGAAATAGCAACCAAGGTGTAACTATGAACATGAGCAGCTAGACTGTCACAAGAAAGTCCAGCTGATTCTCCACTGCAGGACTACATTTTCAACAGGTTATCCCAGGAAAAGTGGAAACTTTAGAACAAAGCTAGATGAAGAGTATTTCCTGTGCTGTGGACAAAGGTGGGGGATTTCATTACTTCCAAGTGCCCAATTTTTCTACTAAGAGAGGATAAATGCTTTCAATTACATGAATTCCCATCAGGCAGACAACAATAGGCATGGGTACAATTCCATAGCTTTTGAGCAATAAAAAGTATATCACAGGACTGAGAACAGGACAAAGAGAAACAGCTCTACCTCCATAATAAGTCGTTATCTGCAAAATGCTGCTGAAGCACATTAACTGGAAATTTTAAGCAAATAAGTTGTACACTATTTCTGAGTGGTTTACAATACTTCTGCAGAAAACTCTAGTATAATCCTCGCATATCTAGGATCTTTGACTGATTTAGGGCTTCCTTTACATTTCTACTGGCTTTTGTTTTTTTCTTTTGGCCCTCTTTTTCTCTTCAAACTTTTTTCTCTCTAATCTGAATATTTTTGCTTTCCTATATATGTATTTTTTTGCTCAGAAACAGCTGAAATAGTAAAAATAATCCTTTCCAAGTCAAATATGAGGTGAAGATAGATTTCTATCAAAGTTACTTCATCTGTCTAAACTTTCTGCATCCCATTATGAAAGATTCTTTGAGAAAAAGAGACTCAGATTTATCATTTAAAAATTACACACTAAATTACCTATGTTAGAATTAATTATATAAAGCACTTTTACTTAAAATTCTTAATATTGGTATAATGCTTAAAACTGTCAACTTGATTGGCTTGAGAGCCACATAGAGGGTCAGTGAAGCATATTTCTTAGTGAGTCATGGAAGTGTGACATTGAGAACTATCTGGTCGTTGGCCCTGTGCTCTCTGGCACTGTTCCCCTGCTGTGCTTTCAGGCTTCCATGAACTAAGCAGTTGTGACCTGCCATGCCCCTATATCATGGTGTTTCCCCCTCAGTGCCAGCCAGTCATGGACTGAATCTTCTGAAACCACAAGCCAAATTATGCCTCTCCCCCTTTAAATTGAGTGTTTGGTACTTGTGACTCACTGATGGAAAGCTAACTAATACAATTGGTTTAATTCTCCTTTGCTTTATTCATATGGCACAATGACATACTACCTTTTAGAAAGAAGTGGGTGATTTTAGGATTATTCTTCATAGTTTAATTTTCATTTTTCCCAATTACATTTGTCAATTATATTTAATCATAGTCACATTAAGTTAAACATTAGTTACAGCTACACATCAATTATGTTTGATAACTAGAGTATAGTTGAAATTATAGTCATGAGTATGTTTTTAATTCTGTATAACAAATATTTCAAGCATTTTACCCTAATTTAATAAATATTTATAATGAAATCTCTTGCAAGAAAAATGGTTTTTCAATTTTAATTTCATTAACATTCTAAATTCAGCTCTGAGAAAACTGTGACAAGTATTGCACAATATTTCTTTATTTATAAATAAAAATTTAAGAGCATGTAATACTCAAGTGAGCTGTTCAGAACAGCAGGAATGTCACCACATATTATCAGCATTAGTTGTAGAGATAAAGAATTTCCTTCTTGTTTTACTTATCATGTCTCTGACTCCCACATCTCTATTCCTTCTATTCTGTTTTTTCCCTGCAGGCTAATGCAACCTGAGTTCTACCAACCCTTCAGAACTTTTATGTAAAACTCTTCCATAAGCTAACATGTCATTATATCTTACCAAAACCTTCCATTTCTGTTATTCAAAAAAATCTTTAAATCTCATTTTCTTGGAAGTTTATTGTTTGATAGGAATGTAGAAATAAATATCCAACCCATGAATCATCATTTTTACATGAAGCTTTTATAGAAACCTAGTATATCCCAGAACACATGGTCTACCTTATTTAGCATAATCTATCTTCCCGCCACTGTTTCCTATCTCTCTATATGTCACCCTCATTCAGTTACATTTAGCCAAGAAATCCATTACTCATTCAGTTACCAACCCTGTCAATTGCAGATCCTAAATGATCTGTGCAATTCCACTACTTGCCATTTCAACGCCACTATGACAGTTCATAGAAGAAATAGATTGTGTCTATGTAACAGTGTTTGTTAAAGACTATATACTGATGGAATTATTATTAAATAAGTGCTATTAAACAAATTAATCTGCTCACTCAGGTGGCTATTTGGGATTGTCCATTCAAAGTTGAGGAAAGTTCACTAAGAATCAAAAGTTGTCTCTTCTGACAGCAGTGAGCCAGAGTTCAACCTCTCCCAGAAAAACTTTTAACCAAGTGATAAAAGATTTATGACATCAGTACCAAAGAAATCTGTCTTCCATTTTCTATAACAAGATAGTGTCTTATTTACTTGTCTCATTGCTGAGACAAAATACTCAACACCCAATGTTAAAGGAAGAAAGTTTTATTTTGGCTCACAGTTTATGGAGGTTTCAGTCCATACTTGGCTGGTTCCAAGGCAGGGTGGCATGTCACAGGGGCATCACAGAGGAGACGGCAGTCTATGGCAAAGCAGGCAGGAGGTAGCAAGCAGCAGACCACGATGTCAACTTCCCTTTCCTTTTTATCCTATCCAAGATACAAGCCTTTTAGATGGTACCACCCACACCTACAGTGGGCCTTCCCATTATCCACACCCTAAACTAATTTAAGCCGATCAGTGGACTAATCAGGGACACACATGCTTAATCTCAGTATCATAGACCCTAGATTTAACCTCTCCAAAAAGCTCCATCTACGAGTGTATGAGGCTTTTAGGGGGACATCTAGATACAAGCCATAATAATGGAATGTGCTGTTTGAATGGCAGTTATACTGAGGTGCACAAAAAAGTCGGACCAATCTTATCTGAAAACATGAATGTATGGCTCTAGTAGGCTATAAGATTTGCAATATCAAAGACACCACTATGTTGCCCATTGCACCATGCATGGCAAGTAATAAGACCTCAGTGAACTTTTGTTGAATGTATGCACATCTGCACTGTCTAAATGTGTAGCAATATCACCATGCAAAATGCAAAAGATCAGTAATAGCTCTAAGTCAAGCCAATAATTTAAATCAAAAATTATTTCTCAATATGAACTCAAAGGCTATGGGAAAGCCAGTGGATACTGAAAACAGCTTTAAATTTTCTAGACTATTTTTCAGGTCAATAAAACTCTGATAGTGAGTCAAGTTATGATCAACGTGTTCAAAGTCTGCTTTACTCACAGTGTACACCACTAATGCTGACAAAAATGTACAACTTGACTGATTGTCAAATAAAATATTGTCTCTTACCACCATATCCAGCACCAGAAGATCTTGAGTAGTCTAATCTGGTTGGTCCAGGGATGAACATATGACTTAATTTGACTTGATCAGTTTGAATCACTGATATCACATAATTTTAGAGGTATATTTCCCTTGTCCTTCATTAATATGAACAAGAAAACCTCGTTAAGGAGGCTGATGAAAACAACTTTCTGACAGTGGATGATCCATCCTCAGGATGCAACAGACATAAGGTGAATGGCAGAGCAAAAAGTTGGAAAGAACCAAGGTCTTTGATAACATTATTAAACTAATGATTCAGCCTTCTCTGGATTCCAGCCCTTTCCATATCACATGCAGAATCTCTGCTTTGTAAGATTAATTTTCAAATTTTCAAAATCAGTTTGAGTTTTTTGCTAAAATGCATCCTATCTGAAGCTAACTAGCCAGCCTTTCTGGTAAGCTGTGCAAGCTGCGTGGATTCCAGGAAGAGAAAAATCAGCGACCCCTGAGAATCGGCCATGTTGCGACTGGGTAGACCAAATAAGAAGCTAACTAGCCAGCCTTTCTGGTAAGATGCACAAGCCGCATGGAATCCAGGAAGAGAAAAGTCAGTTCGCGCTTCCCCTGAGCCTACCAGCACAGGGGCTGAGACTCAAACCCAACCCAATCCCCCTCACCCCACCCCTGTAAGCAACCTGCTGGTTTGGAGGACAGGCTGAGTTGATAGCAACTAAGGTACATTAAGCGACTAAATGCTTGTATTGTTTGGTTGATTTTATGGGGCTGGGGCCAGTGGTCTGAGCCTCTCATGGGAGGATGACAGTATACAATATAGAAAATATGGGGGATTTCCCTCTATCTTGTCTTTGAAATCTAATACTGTTCTCACTGTTTTGCTTTGTTCTGATTAACTGTTTTACCTTATTCAATATTCTGTTTTGATTGATTATATTCTGTTTTGGTTTTGGTTTGATTTTGCTATGCCTGATGGAATGGACAACTATTGTGATGATAATAAGATATACTATAGTAGCTATTGTTGTTTTCCTAGTGTCCTGCTTTAGAAGTTCTGTACCAATATTGCTGCTTTGTTTGGATTGGCTTTGTTCTGTTTTGTTTTGTTGGATTTTACTATCTTTAAAATAAAAAAAAACTTGAAAAATGCATTCTATCTGATAATTCTCTTATAAAGGATATTTTCTTGAAAAAGAACTGATAAGGGTTTTGGAAGAATATCTAAAAATTAGTCTTTAAGGAAGTATTGAGAGGAAGTATTTCCCATTTAAAGATAAACTTAGCCTAACTTTTTGTTCACATTGAGAGATCTATTCTTATAAAACTAGCAGAAAATGCAGAGCAAAAGATGAATGTTTATCCAATTTTCTTATTCAAACTATATTCATCCCAACAGGTCACATTGAGGTGTCTTATAAACTATTTCATTTGAAACCTACAAAATTTTAAGAAGTACATACCATTAATCACACTTTTTTTAAAGGAAACTGAACTCATAGAGATTAAGTGATGCTTAACTAGCGTCACAAAATCTCTGAGAACCAGGATTGTATCACAAAACCGCTTAACTTCAAAACCCAAGCTCTCCACACAACCCTATGTTGCCTTCCAGAAGTGAATCTGGCAAATACTGGAATTCAGGACCCAAAACTAGTAAGATGGCAATTAAAATGGTACAAACGACATGTATACAGCACTGTAAACTGTTAAACACATTTTAGAAATAATATATAATGAGAATATGAGCATACATCCATACCTATCTGTCAATCATCTATCACTCTATACATTTTCTTAGACATAGCAAGTTTACTCTAGGAATTTATCCTTAGGAATTTTTTCAACAGAGGTAAAACATATGTAGACGCTTTATAAGGCAGCAGAGGTTAATTATCTTTGATGAAAAACATTGCATATTCTAACATTCATGGGCTAGTTGAGTGAGTTCTGAGACAAAACTTAATGATAGAATATTATGATTACATATTATGCAATTACATTGCATTGACACTGTAGAAACACTGAAAAGGGTGTATAATATAACTGTAGATCAAAAGATAATATAAACCATATATATTCTACTTACAATTATTTTCAAAGTAAATAATATTAAGAGAGTAGGATTTTGCATGGGTTTTTATTTTTTTAATCCTATTTAAAATTAAATTTCTTTTAATTATATAAAGTCTACTATTCTTAATAGAATAAAACTGGGTAGCTTTAGCTGAATTATATTTGTAGAGTCCTGACAAATACATCAAGGTCCATTAGCTTTGGAGTAGTTTTCTTTACTTGTAGAATACCTGACTTCTAAGTCAAATTACAGTCAAATTTATTCCAACAACTTCAACATTTAAAAACATTAATTAAAAGTACATTTTTCTTCCAAAATAGAGCTATAGGAAAACTGTCCATGGGTTACCTAAATATGATCAAAATTATACTTAAAAGTTATACAGACATTAATTTCTCTTTAATTTCCCTGCTCACTATAATCTTACAGGGGAGGGGGGATTGCACATGGTCAGTCAAAATCAAATATATTAAGGATCAGAATAAGTTGAATACAAAGCCAACTGTTTTAAATGGTATTAGAAGACTATCATAATTCCTCCTTATTCAAAGGTAAAAAGACAAATGTCCTTAGATGCCCAGAGCATTGTAGGTTGAATATCCCTGTTCTGAAATGCTAAGGGACAGAAATGTTTTGGATTTTGTTTTTTACTTTGCAGATCTGGAGTATTTACATATGCTTAATGAGATATCTTGGGGATAAAACCCAAGTCTAAACACAAAATTCATGTATATTTCACACAGATCTCAGATCTATAGCCTGCAAATAATTTTATACAATATTTTACTGTGCCTGATTTGACTGCAGCACATCATATGAGGTGAGATGTGGAATTTTCCACTGATAGCATTCAACAAGTTTCAGATGATAGAGCATTTTGGACTTTAGATTTTCAGATAAGAATGCTCAACCTGTATGAGTCTTGTTAATAAATGAAGTTGATCAGATCTTTTTTCTAAGAAGCCATGCTTGGAGAAATGCTTTGCAATAGTAGACTCCAAGTCCAAGTTACCCAGTGAACTCTTGGTGAAACCATTTATGATTTTGGCATTAATATCTACCCATATGTGTAAGACAATATCAAGATAATAAAATGTCTAGAATCTACAGGAATGGTAGGCAAATTGTTAGGCAACAGCCACCATTAAAGAACAGGTTTGCTATTATCAGATAAATGAATTTAAAAATGGAGAACTATAGTCTTTCCACATTTTCCAGGAACTCCTAGGCTTATTCTGGGGTTAACTACAACATCAGTGACCTGGAGTGTCAATACCAAAAGTTCTTTGACGAAGGGGAAGACAAAGTCACATGAAAGTTATAACAGCAAAACTTAATTTTTATCTTTTTTAGAAATAATTTCAGACTTAAAAGGAAATGTTATAAAAATAGCACAAAATATTCCCATATATTTGCCTGGATTCCCTAAATATCAACATTTTTTAAAATACCAATATTTTAACAAATTTACATTATCATTCTTTCATCTCTCTACCTATAGATCCATTATTTTTCATATTATTATAGATAGACTGATAGATATAGATAGATTAGATATAGATAGATAGATAGATAGATAGATAGATAGATAGATAGATAGATAGATTAGCTAGACAGATGATAGGAAGAAAGACAGATTCAGGGACAGATTTTGTTTTACTTGTATGTTTAAAAGCAAGATGTACATATCTGTATGGATTGCCAAAAACAAGATCATATTTTTCTTGCTTAATTAAAGTATCAAAATCAAGAAATTCAGATAGCTACAGTACTGTTTTCAAAGCTATAAACTTCATCCCAATTTTGCTAATGGTCATACTAATGCCTGTTTTTCAATCCAAGATGCAAACTAGGATTACACTTGAATTTAGTCATCATGCCTCTTTAGCCTTCTTTGATTTAGCATGGTTCATGGCCTTGACAACTGTGAAGAGTTTTAGCCAGGCTTTTTGTAGATGTCCTCAAAATTCGAGATTTTCTTATGCCTTCTTCAGGTGAAGGGTTGCAGGTAGGACACTATGGAAATGATGTCACTTCTCCTTTGTTTGTTACATCAGGAAGCACAGGATGTTAATTTATACACCATGGGTGTCAGCTTCAATCACCTGGTTAAGAGGGTATGCCAGATCTCTTCTTCTATGGAAAGAGATTACTTTCCCTTTGCAACAAATAAATGCCTCATACGGAGGTACCTTGAGACTTTGAAACTATTTACTTCCCAACCTATTTGCCTTCGCTGATGTCAAATGTCCACTGATAATTCTTCATTCAAACACTTCTTGCTCCACACCTCACCCACACACACACCCTTCCCTTTCCCTGGCACACCGTTGAAATGCAACTTCCAGATTCTAAGCCTGGGGTGGGAGTGAGGCATAGGATAACTAGTCATAGCCCATAGAACTATGATCATCAGTGAAATATGTCCTTTCCAGGGTCAAATGTCCCCTGCAATCCCACAAAGTCTTTGCTTCTCATTCATTTGGATATATACAAGAAAGCAGAGGACTCTAAGAAGGCTTTGCTACTTGTATCAGTAGACCTTTGAGTTGCACCATTCAGGAGTCGAATGAACTTGGATGGGGAAAACCTGTCTTTATTTTTGCTAACTTTTAAATGGAATTTGGCATTTTTATCATTCATGAATGTAGGCAACAACCACAAAAGAGTTAGCAATGCCTATGGCTTAGCTACATATATTTCACATTACATATACACAGTGCAGTGACCTTGAATTTTACCCATCGCTAATTTGAAATAAAACTTGAATTTTAATTATTAGATCTGTCACTATGTCTTTTTATCACATTTAGAAAAAACATCCTAGGAGGAATTTCGGAGACTGCTAAAGAGATCCAAGACATAAAATAGGGTAAAATAGAGGGAGTGTTTCACTAAATCCCCACATGTTAAGGAGCCTCCCAGAAAAGCAGGTGTAGAGTATCGGCATTAGAATGTGTGGGACAGAGAAACGCTTATGAACTTAAACTGAGATTTATGAGGATAGTTATTGAGCAACTATCCTAACCTGGCTAATAAAAGCATAATGCTATAAATTTGAAAATTGTATACATGGGGAGATAGTTCAATCCAAGGGATTGACTGTGATCATTAGGAAGAAAGAAAAAAGATGGAAGACAAGCCCTGAATTTGGGGCAACCGCTGTAGTTTTGAAACTAAGACAAAATGCTGCTAATGAAACAGATGAAAGAATGGTCTGAACAGAATAAAGAGAGCCAAGAAGATATGGTCCAAGAGATCATATAAATCTGGCATCAGATTTTCAATTCTCGGATGTCTTAATATAGACTCAGTCATTATAGGTAATCTCTGTTAAAAAGATAAGAAACAAAACCATTTCAGTAGATTTTCTCAACTGTATCTGTCATTTACAAGATGACTCATATTGAAACTCTGTAAGGCCAGGTTTCTTTATCTATTAAAAAAAATTGCTATGCAGTTAAAGGAAGCAATGAGACCAATGCCTGCCAAAGAACCCATACACCTCCAGTCACATAACTGTCACAAATAAGGTTAGCGCTCCTGCTTCCCAATCTTTTCCCTCTACCTCACAGTCATTAGCAATCCATTTCATGTTCGTTTGAAAGAACTGAAGAATATATTAAGAAAACTATAGTTTTTCTTCAATCAAAAGTGTAATGTGATAGATCTATTATACTAGCTACAGTACAAATATTCTTGCTATGAAGTAAAGTCATGATTAAAATTCAAGCAGAACCTTGATAATTCTATTTGGGAAACAGATTTAGTGAAAATTACAGTAAAAGGAACCTGTATTTTTAAAATGTCAATCAAAAAGTATCAGGACACCAAACCACAATGCGTTGGGACAGGTCTTGTGCCAGACACAGATATACACCAGTCCTCAGGAAACCCAGCTCTGAATCTCTCCATCTCTGTCCTCAGTACCTCCCTCTTGTCCCTGTCCTTACTGACCACTAGTGCAGTGTGAAGGAAAGAGGAGAGGTGCTTCAGGATGTAAAAGTATGAGCTGGTTATGGCAGTGCACACCTATAACCCCAGCACTCTGGGAAACTGAGGCAGAATGATCCCAGGTTCAAGCCCAGCCTGGGAAATTTGGTGATTTAGTGTGACCCTGGGTCAATATTTTTAAAAATAATAATTTTATGGCCTATAGATGTAGCTCAGTGCGATGGCACTGTGTTAAATCTCCAGTGTCACAAAAACATTAATCAATCTATTAATTAATTAAAAAGATGAACTTTATACAGCTTATAGGTAAATAGTAACCTTGGATATCTTAAGTTCTTTCAATACTGGATGTGGATAGCTTACATATAAAATCAATATGAAGTTCTGCATCCGTTCTCAAAACTTCCGTTGCAGTGTCCAGTGGAAAATGAAAACATAGTCATTTTGCCATGGTGCATGAAATAAAAACTGCCTCGTATTCACTTTGAGAAGTTTTATCGGGTGGCACTTGGAAGCAGCACAGCTGAGGTGTGGACCTAAGCAGTTAAACTTGCCGTGATAACTGCTGTCTAACTGTGCCCTTCTCTCCTCCTTTCTCCCAGCTTCTTTGCTTTTATGCTATTTGAGCAGTGAGCCATTATGCAGGCTGAAGGCCAAGAGATTCTTTCCATAATCAATAGTCATGTGTGAAGAATGACAATAGAGTCAAAAGACTCTGACCTATGCCACCAAAAAATTTTCCAGAGACTTGAGACTCTTTCTATGAAAAATGCCAGAATCTGAGAAATCCTAGCAACTTCTCCTCCTCACAGCTTCAGGAAGAAAGTGCTGCCACCTGCAGGGAGTATGTGGAAGTAATGTCTACAAAAAGGATGGCGACTACCAGACTTTCAAATTGTCTTTAGCTAAACAGGAAAAGAAGTAACAGTAGCATGCCAAAGGAGAGGAACAAAACACACTACTTTAAATTCTTACACCCAACAGAGTCAGTGTCTTTATTGTCCAATACAGCAGCCACAAGCCACATGCTGCTACACACTTAAAACACTGCTAGTATGGCTGAGGAAGGGTCTCTTAAAAGTCTTACACTTCATAGTTCAGTTAGTTTGGGTTACTGTTCAAGCAAGTGATACTTCTATACTTTAATTTTATATGTGAAATGTGAATTCGAACCATGGTCAAGTTAGTATTTTGACTTTTTTGAGCAGATTATATTCCCTTGATCAATTTGAGCTTGGAATTACTGGTCAATAAACAAAGGACATTGGCTAGCACCTTTAATTTTCAGAATTGTAGTCAGAACAGTGTGGTCAATAAGCCAATTGCTTACTATTTTTGCTTTTGAAGCTCAAAGTAGAATCTTGATTATTAATACAACATAGAATTTGTAAAATGATGCCCAATTTTGTTTTCTAATTGCCATGAACATCCGCCAAATGTTTCAAATGCTGTGAATACAGAGAGAAGCACCTGTTGTTTTTAGTTCTATCAATGACTGATTCTAAGGATAATCTACTTGGAGAACTAGTTTTCTTCTGAGTGAATAAGCCATGTTACTGTGAAAGAAAAGAATACTTTTCATTTTAGTTAATCATACTTAAATTTTAATACTGATATTTACCTCAGCCTTTGAAAACTGAAATACATTTATAACAGCCAAGGTATCTGAATCTACTTTTTCAAATGCAAGTATAAATGCACATACATACAAATCAAACATACCTAAACAAAACTGTGCATCCGAATTGAGATGTGCTATAAGTGGAAAATATACACTGAATTTCAAAGACAGTACAGAACAAAAAGTAATATAGCTCATTAATAACTATGTTGATCACAGGTTAAAACTACGCTGTTTCAGTTATATCATGTCAAACAAAATATAAAATTAATTTCATTGGCTTCTTTTTACTTTTTTACTGAGGTAGCTAGAAAATTTTAAATGAGATATGTGGCTGACATATATGTATTACATAGTGCCATTCTAGTTTAAAGCAAAAAAGGAGGGAGGTCTGAATCACATGAAACTGTGTATTTACATATGTCCTGTCTGATCCCAAGATTAATTTAAAAACCAAGTAGCAGACATTGGTACTTATATAGGTTAATATAACATAATTTTTAGAAAATACAATCTAAGTCAGTCTTCGATGATCATCACTGTGAATGATAAATATCTCAAAATGGCAAAAATTAATTTTGATGCATACAATTGCATGATCTATCATTTGAAAGAAACTCTGCTAAGCTTGTTTCCTGTTTCATTTCTTCTATTGCCCTCCAGTAGTATCTTCCTAGATACACACTCTCTGTCTCCATGTCTGAGCAAGAACTCTCACTGCTCAGCCCTCGGCCACCATCCTGCCCTCTCAAGAGCGCAGCACAGGGACTTCCCTGAGCCCCACCGGTTGGTCCTTAGTTGTTGAAGCACTCTTCCTCCCAAGTATGCACACATCCTTCAACAAGGATATCTTTCCGTCTGCAAATATCATACCGCTTCTTTCCTGCTCTTCCCTAGTCTGTCCTTAACATATTCTTCTACCACTAAACAGAAAAACAAAGCAAACCAGACAGGCCTCTGATGCACCTGGCAGATACCCACACAAAGATAGCGTGTCCAACCGTCTTGCTTTGTTTGCCCAGGACTGCCTTGCTTTCAGTATTGAAGTCTTACCTTCCCTTTGGGAAACCCCAGTCCTGGACAAAGCAGATACATCCATCGGCCTCCTTGCCAACCTCACCTGTTGACAGCAAAGCAAGACAGGGGCTCCTCACCCTTTGGGCTCAGGCACACCGCGTCACCTTGTTTCCCAGCAGGTTTTAGCCTCCTTCCCTTAATCCACATGGCCGCCCTTCTCTTCCTCCCTCCCCCAACTCGCTTAACTTCCGGTAACCTTCCAGTCCCTTCCCTCCCCAGCCTCTCACCCTTTCCTCCAGGCTGAGATTAATTGTGCTTAACATGTTATATTTTAGTTCTCTGTTGCCTCTCCAAGCTTCCCATCAAGTGTGAGTTCCTATTCTTTCTAGTATTCCCATCACCTACTCGCTGAACTTGTGAATGAAAGGTGATTGGTGTGTCTTAGGAAGACACCTGAGCTCTAGTAGTCACCTCCAGCTACACCTCTTCCTACACAACCAGTAACAAACTGTTCTTGGAACCAGAGGTCACTGCACTTCTCCAGTCTGGTAGAACTCTCCTCGATTAGCCCGTTTAACACAATGGATCACCCTATGCCTTCAGTCTGTAACCCATAACACCACTCCACCCCACCCACCACCCACCCCCCAACCCTGGCTAGGAGGTAAACATATAATACATCCACACACCAAAACTCAACAGCAACAACAAGCCAAAGAAAACAACACATTTTCACTTTCATTTTCTAAGCAGGATACCGATTTTTGCCTTTGGGCTTTGGAATGGCTCATTATACATTCCGTTGTAAGAGGAAAGAGACTCTGCCTTTGCCACTTGGAACTACAACAGGCGGAAATAATATGTAGAAATATTGAAAGAAGTGCACCTCAAGTCCCTTCATGGGGACAGGTGGTCTCACAGTGATACATAATAAAGAGGATACAAAAGAATATCAGAGAGCCTCACTTCTCCAGAAGCTACCATGGTGATAATTTGGAAATTACATAAGTATGGTTTATAAATACCAGTAGAACACATAGGGAAATAAATTGCCTTCAAAAATAGAGAAAAATTTAAACATTCATTATATACTCTGGCATATTAATTTACATGTGTACATTATGTATTTTATACTTATTCATTTTAATATACTTAAAATATTACCCTTATATATTAAAATATATTTTAAATCATTAGATTATTAATGATAATTTTTCAAAACTAATCATGTAAATAACTTCACTTCAAAAGTCGATTGCTTTTGTTTATATCTAGATATTTCCCTCAAGCCACATACAATCATAGGCAGGACCTTTGGGAGGTGTCTGGCTTCTAGGAGCATTGTAGCTGACTTGCTGGTAGGAGGGGGGGCCTGGTCTGAAGAGGCTTGTCCTTGTGAGTGTGACCTGGACAGAGATAACTCCCTTCCCAGTTCATCTCTTGATCTCTCACTTTTCCTCTGCTTCCAGTCTGCCATGCCCTGGGTACCTCTCCTCTGCCAGGCACCTCCACCATGCTCTCCTGCCTTGGAGCCAGGCTACTATGAACTAAAACATGAACCAAGATAAAATTTTCCTTCTTCAAATTGTGTGTCAGGTATTGTGTCTCAGCAAAGAGGACACTGATTAAGATACCTATGAAATAGATGCACAACGGTCGCTACTTCACAGAGACTTCTATTACACTGGACAAAGGGAGGAAACTTATTCATGGGCATAGAATTTGTGAATGACTAAGGCAAAAATCAGTATATAGCCTGCTTAGAAAATGAGAATGATTTTTTTGCTTTGTTTTGTTTTGTATTGGTTTGGTTATCGTTTCTGTTGGTTGTGTGTGTGTGTGTGTGTGTGTGTGTGTGTGTGTGTGTGTGTGTTGTATGTATCCCACTCCAAACCCACACAAGTTGAGTGGGGATTTCATTAGTTTTCAGTTACTAACCAAGAAGATGGAAGAGTCAGGTAATAGCAACATCCTGGGATGCAAAGAACTGTATTCACACTACTATCCAGTAATCAAGTGAGACATCAACAAAACAGATTTATAACAATAACCCCCAATGTGCAAAGCAGCAGTTCAGCATGTGCCATTGCTGCTATATAGCAGGCCTTCAATGGATGCTCTAAAAATACACACACACCTTACTAAAGAAAGACTTTTTTCTCATAGCATAAACCCATCTATGATAGAGCAGATAAGGGGGTTGTAATAACCAATTCATTTCTCAATCATTTAAGCTAAAATTATAGTCATTTTCTTACTTAAAATAGACTTCATAAGTGTTATCAATTTTGGCTGCTCTTTGGAAATACACGAAAAACTTTCAAAGTCACCAAGGCCTGGTCACCACCTACAGGGATTGTGACTTCGTTACTCTGGGGCACAGCATGGGTACTGAGTTTTTCAAATGCTCCAGGCAGTTTGAATATGCAATGAAGATGGAGAACGGATTCACTTATAAACTAAGCATGTTCTCCAGATCAGTGATGTCAGTATCACCTACAACCTTATCAGAAATGAGAATTATTTGACTCTATCCCAGATTTACTGACCCAGATATTGAGATAGAGGCCAACATTCATGTTATAACACACTCTGCCGGTGATTCCGAGCCACACTTGAGTTTGAGAACCACTGATCAAATCCAGTTCTTTCATTTAGAGATAAAGGAAATCCAGAGAAGTTAAATAATTTGTTTAAGGTCACGTGACTCATGAACGATGGAGCCGGAAATAAAATGATAATAATAAGTAACATTTTTTGAGGACCTCCTGCTGTAAGGGTGCTAGTTTGCATTGACTAATTCCTGTAATCACTGCAAAAACTCTGAAGGGATGCATTCCATCATTGTCATATTTTACAGAGAGGGAAACTAGGTTATAGAAATTTCTCATGGTCACAAAGCTGAGGAATAGAGACATCGGAATTTGAACATGTCATCAGTAAGGATTGCAAGGAGAATATGTTCCAGAACCTAAGAAAGAGCAGCTGAAGTCTAAATTTCCTGTGCAAAGAGTTAGGATTATAAGTGACAGACACAGTCTAGTGCTCTTTGCTATGCATGATTGTTTTACTATTTTAAAATTCTCCACGAAAATAGTTACTTTTTTGGCTAGTTAATACATTCCAAAGAAACACGGTTTTTAAAAATAAGGATAAAGAATAAACATTAAAATGAATACCTAAGTGATAACCACAAAGTTATTTCTTTCTAGATTTTATATTTTATTTTTGACCTACATTTCCATGTGTTCAATAATTAGCAAGGGAAAATGGCACTGGACCGGAAGAAATGTTTGAATATATTTGACCTCACTCCCATTCCTCAGGAATAGCACACAACATGCTCATAGAGAATGATGTTTGTATAACTTCTTGAAAGTAGTACCCTTAACCATAAATTTATCCTCATCTATACAAAATGAATTCACATAAGTGTTTTCTAATGTTCCATGACAGATCTAAGTCATAGAGCTTTATATCTCCCAAGAGATTCAGTGGAAGTTTAATTGATTCATTGGTTATTTTCTGAATATCCTAACTAATAACAGTGTCAACCAACTTCTCCAGCACTTTAGGAAGAGATGAAAGTTTGTAAATAGCTTTCATTTAGTTCTCAAAACATTCTGAGGATAGGTGTGTGCAGCATGCCCACTCTCACAGTGGGAGTGGAGAAGGTCTGGGAAGTAACAAGTATCCCAGGAGGATTCAGGGGAACCTTGTCACAAGACAGTAGTGGGAAGTAGACTGGAAAAGTAAGAACCTACCTAGGAATTTTACAGCAACCCTACCAGAGTCTGGAAAGAGAGAACAAAGCAAAGACATGCCAAAACAAAAACACTAAGAGGTAAGGCTTGCTCTCAGAGTGGAAATAAGAGAGAAAAAAGACAGGAGGGAACATGGAAGCCTCAGTTGCACAACAGACTTAAGAAGAGGGACACTCATTAGTACATTTCTAGGCACAATGTTAGTTCTCTCTTCAGCAGAAACTGCCGCTGACCACAATGTCTTGTTGGGTTGCCTTTTGTGGAAACCAAAGAAAGGTAAGGAGTTCTATCCCTGAACCCATACAAAATGGAATATGGTCACAACCCACAGAGCAATAAATAAGCTGTCGATGATTAATTCAGGAAGAGCTGAGAACCCTGAAAAATTAGTGTCCTGGGAATGTCCAGTTAAATCTCACCTCGAGTCAAATCTCACCTACATCTTCCATGCCTGATGGTCCCCACCCACCATAAGCAACCAGCTGATCTGGAGAAAAACAGGCTGCAATGATAGCTATTGAGGTAAAATATAATATAATGTTTGTAGTGTTTAGTGTTTCACTGACCTGCAGGTCTAAAGCTGGTAGTCTATCATCTATTCAGAGGATAACAATATGCAGTGGAGTATCTACAGGGAATCTCCTTCTGAAGGTGGTAGCCATTGTTAATTCCCTATTATCTTATTTTGAAGTCTTGTATCATTTTCATTGTTTTGTTGGGTTGAGTTTTATTCTGTTTTGTTTTGTTTGATTTTATTATATCCAATGGCATGGGCAGCTATTTCAAAGGTAACAAGATATATTATGGTAGCCATCTTTGATTTACTATTATCTTGTTTTGAAGTCCTTTATTGCATTCTTTGTTTTGTTTTTATTGGTTCTATTCTGTTCCGTTTTGTTTGATTTTTACTATATCTGAAGGTATCTGCAGCTATTTTGAAGACAACAAGAGGCATTATGGTAACCATTGTTGATTTCCTATTATGTTGTTTTGAAGTCCTGTATCACACCATTTTGTTTTGATTGACTTTATTCTGTTTTATTTTGCTTGGTTTTATCCTCTTTAAAATAAAAATAAAAAAACCATTGTGATGACAAGAACACTGGGAAGAGATTAGGAGAGGTTTTAATGTCCAACAGAAAATCAGTGTGTGACTTTGAGTGTGTTATTGCCCACCTTTATCATCAGCTTCTTCTTCTATAAACTAAGGAATTGGGGCAGGTGTCCTCGGACACTCCTTCAAGCACACTAAATGTTCTTGTTCTAAATGCATCATTATTGTTGCTGCCCTGGAGTTATTACAGAAGAGTTTACAAAGAACAAATCAGTTCAAGACTATTAAATAAATGCATAAAGAGACTCTACAATAATCAAATAGTTTATGTATCAGCATCTATGTTGCTATCTCTGTTAGAAAAAATAAACAAACAAGCCCATGACTAATGAAAGCACACACAAATTCTTACTAAATTCTAGCACACAAGTTTCTCTAAAGTGTTTTCTCTAAATGGCCAAGAAACAAAATCAAAAAGCAGTTACAGACCATGAACATTCAAAAGCCCCAGGAATTCTGGAGTCTTTGCATAATTTTATACTCTTAACCTTTCATAAGCTATACTAAAGTTTCTAAGCTACCTTGCATCAGAGACAAATGCCATGCTGCTTCTAGCCCTAGAAATGGCTCCTGTGTTTAGAAGCATGCTTCAGTAGGTGCCCAGAGGTCAGACCACTGCCTTATTACAGGAAATGGATGAAATCATTCCTGGCTGCTCATTTTTCTGAAAAACTACCTGCCATCTCAGGTTACCACGCCACATTCTGCTGTATCTTTTTTTTTTGCCTCCTTGGGTGTGGCACTTGCTTTCAGACTCACAGCCTTCATCTTTGTTCTAGATGGGCATGAGGAAACACATCTGCAAAGCACAAACAGGCATAGGGTCCAACCGAGAACCTCTGCTTCTGGGGAGAACAGCGGCTCCCTGAGAGCTTGCTCATAACAACCATGCCTGTGCTCACTTTTAGAGAGCAGTAATTCTAGGTCAGCATCCAGGGTTGGAGGCCAGCTCCCGTCCAGTCAGCCTGGCTGGAGCACATTTCCTCTCAACTCCGGGGTCTCTCTTTCTGACCATTTGGGGCACAGGGGAGGAAGATGAGAAGGAGGGCTAGAGACAAGAGAAATGGAAACTTTTTAATACATCCTTAAAAGCCTCTTTATAGAGATGAGTAATAAAAGATTGGGGCCAGCAAACATATTCAACCTTTCCACATTTTCTCTAAACAGTTATAAAACAGAAAGTCTTGTAAGGTCAGAGTTAAAGTAATACGGCCTCGTTTTTGAATTTTAAATGCTTTTTAATGGAATGCTAAAATAGCCTTGGTACTAATAAAAGGTGTGCACAAGAGTCTTGATTTGATTCAGGAGAGGGATAACAGAACCCACCAAGGAAGGAGGTCAGGTAGATCTGAGGTGGATGCCACCTCAACACCAAGGAAGGCTGTTCGGAAACCATGCCCTCCCTCCCACTCCCACATACATTTTTCTTCTCATTCAATCAAATAACCACATATCGTATGATCATTTATGTTAACTAATTATAATTTATTATTAAACTCTTTCAGTACATATTAATTGAATGCCTACTAGGTGCCAGGTATAGTCCTAATACCAAGAATATGGAATTGGACAAAACAGAGAACCCTGACCTCATAGAGCTTGTATTCTAGTGTAGCGAGCCTGACGTAGATGTAAGTGAAATATACAGTAGGTAAGACCGTGACAGAGGGAAAGAAATAAAGCAAGGTAGAAAGTAAAGTGGATATGAACAGTAGAGAGATGGAGAGAGATGGAAATTGCATGGTCAGAGAAGGCTAGAGAGGCCAAGGTCAGAGAAGGTGAAATTTTAATAAGCACCTGAAGCTAATAAAGTTTCTAGTAGGCCATGCATTTGAGCAGATGGTAAATGCGAAAGCTCTGAATGCGAGGCAGGTTCGGGGCATCCAAGGAGCAGCAAGGAGGAGCACACTGGCAGCAGAATGAGGATGAGTCAGCAAAAAAATCAAGGCGGTAAGGATGGGGCCGTGTGGGTTTGGCTTTTGCTGAGTGGTTTTTGAGGTGATTGGGAGGGTTTAAACAGTCATAACAAAGTATGATTTTTTCCCTTTTTTTTTTTTGCAGTTCTGAGAATTGCAGATCAGAACCATCACACTGAGCTTTATCTCTAGTCCTTTTTTATCTTTATTTTGAGATAGGGTCTTGCTGAGTGATTAAGATGCCAAAGCTCGGTTCCAATTTGCAACCCCCCTGCCTCTGAGAGTGCTAGGATTACAGGCATCCACTACCACACCTCACCTGATTTTCATTCTTAAAGGACTAAAAGGCAGAGCTAATTGCTTTTGGGCAGGAACAGAGAGACCAATTCTGAGGTGACCACTATGTTCCAAGCCACAAATAGTAACAGCTAGCATGAAAATGGTGGCGGTAGCAGTGGTAGGAAGTGGCTAAAATCCGGATGCATTTGTGTCATAAAGCCAGTAGGAGTCTTTGATGTTTAGATGAACAGTGTGGAAGAGAAGAGTCAAGAGTTACCCTGTAAGTTACCCCACAGGCCTGAGACCTGGAAGGAAGCATCTGTGGTCAACCAAGATGGGACCCATTGAGATGAGAAGGCTTAAGGGAAGATTAGGAATTCATTTTTAGATGTGTGAAGTTTGAAAAACCTGTTAGGGATCCAACTGTAGAAGTCAAGATGGCTGTTGGATGGACAGTCCATATTTTAAAGGGAGAAGAGAAATAGATAGTACTTGAAACCATGATACTGCAAGTGAATGAAACAAAGAGAATTCCAAGGACTGAACCCTAGGGAGTGCCAACCTTGCAGGGTTCTGGAAATAAGGAGCAATGAATCAAAGAAACCAAGAAGGTGCAGCCAGGGAAGAAAGGCAAAACTCTGGAGAACAGGGTATAATGCACAGGTCAAGCAGGGCTCAAGATAGCAGGAGGGAGCAACTGTTGCTCACAGGTCAGGAAAGAAAAGGGTGAAAAACTGACATTGGATTTAGCAGTTGTCCAAGTAAATTCAGCGAAGACTGATTGCTTGAATGGTCACTAGCCTCGGTAATAGAAATCAATCACATTTTAGCTAAATAATTAGAAATCAGGGGAGCTATCATCTTCAGTTGCCCTTCATTTCATAAATCTCATTTTATAGGCCAAAGGTTAAATATAATAATCACTCCTTTAGTCTGTCCCTTATCAAGCAAAATAATACAAAACAGGTAGATATTTTTATATTCTCTGCAATGGCATTCAGTCTTAGTAACACTTTTTAACTAACACTAATAACGGAAGGCTTAACTTCACATGAGGAGCAGAGATTTTACACTTTCTACACTTCAGAAATTACAGATCTTTTTCTTAATTAAAAATAAATTTTTGTTTCTTTTCCAAGTCATGACTCTAAAGCAAAATGTGTGTTTCCATTGACTATCTTGATTTGAATTTTTACTCTCCACTGACTTTCTCCTTCCCAAAAGTTTCCTCCTGTGTCTCCCACTCTCAACCTCACAAGCCATGATTCGAATCCACATCCTCACTCAGCACTATCATAATGGATTTGATCCTGGGCATGACTTCCTGTTCATCCCCACAGCAGCAGACTAAGATCAGTGACAGAAAATAATGGATTCTAAGAACAGGTCAGCAATCACTGTGTCTTTGACAAAGGGACCAAACACATTCACTGGAAGAAAGATAACCTCTCTAATAAGTGGTTCTGGAAAAACTGGCTGTACACATGTCAAAGATTAAAACTGGACCCATATTATCTTTCACCATGTACTATACTAAAATCGGAGCAGATCAAAGATCTTAATATTTAAACAGAAACATTAAATCTTCTGGAAGATACAATAGTTGAAACTCTTGAAGACATTGGTGTAGGCAAAGACTTTATGAATAAAACCCAGATTGCACAGGAATTATCACAAAGCATCAACAAGCTGGATCTCACCCTACTGAAAAGCTTTTGCACAGCAAGGAAAACCACCAGCAGAGTGAAGAGACAACCCACAACATGGAAGAAAATGTTTGCCAGCTGTTCCTTAGACAAAGAATTACTATCAAGAACATATAAAGAACTCAAAAAAATCAGTTCTCCCAGATTTAAAGCCCCAATCAAAAAATGTGCATCTGAGATGAATACACACTTCTCAGATGAAGGAATACAAACAGCAAATAAATACAAGAAAAAATGTTCAACATCACTGGTCATTTGAGACACACAAATTAAAACAACACTGAGATTTCACCTCACCCAAGAAAGAATGACTAGTATCAAGAAATCAACCAATAACAAGTGCTGACAGGACTGTGGGGAAACAGAAACCCTTCACTTTTGGTGGAAATACAGACTGGTGCAACCACTGTGGAAATCAGTGTGGAGATTCCTCAAAAAACTAGAATTGGAGGTCCTATTCAACCCAGCTCTTCCCCTTCTGAGTATCTTCCAAAAGAATTAAAAACATCATATCACCGTGATATATGTGCACCCATGTTTATAGCAGCACAGTTTGTAATAGCCAGATCTTGGAAATAACTTAAATGCCCCTTGACTGAGGGATATATTAAAAAGATATGGTCTTTTTATACAATAGAGTACTACTCAGCCATAAAGAATGATAAACTGGACACTTTTATAGGTAAGTGGATGCACCTTGAAAACATACTCACTAGTGAAATAAATAACACACTTGTGTAAACATCATATTGTTTCACTAGTGTGACAAACTGAAAGAAAAAACATATATATATGTGTATATATATATATATATACATATATACACACACACAAAATAGTTAAGATAGTTATACTACTGATTTCTCTGAATTCACTGAAGAAAAAGATTTGTGCTGGTATTGTTAAGACAATTGAATGCAGACGTCTTGTGCTCTGGGTGAATGATTTGGGGATGACAATGCACATTGTTGCCCCCTGATTGACGTGCTTTGAAAAATAAATAAATAAAAATTTAAAAAAGAATGGGTCTACAAGACAGAAAGTGGGCAGTGAGAGAGAAAGTACCAAGATGGGTAAGAGGAAAAGAAAGAAGCTGGAGGTTGGGAGAATTAGTCATGGGTTCCTGTGATTTCCCACATAAAAGGATTACATGAGACATGGCAGAATCTAGAAATTTCATATTGAGAAAGTCTGACCAATCTTTTACTGAGGTAATGTTACATGTTTAGTAAGTCAACACTATTGGCAGTCATCCACACATTCAAACTGGTGGTATTTGTTGAGAGTAAACCCATTACACAGTTGAATAAATAATTTTGAGAAAAGTTTCCTATTTGAATAATTTTTTTTCAAACTGATTTGTATTTATAAAAATTGCCTAATTCTCAATGGTCAGTAGGACAAACCAAAATGACAGCAATTTGTAGAATTTTTTGACAGCATATTATAATCTAACTTACAGTACATCAACAGTCAAAGACACATATAATTAATGGTCATGTTATTAGTATGTTAAAAAGTTACAACTTTAATATATCTAATTTATTCAAAATCTCAGAATCTGATCAGTCAATAAAATGTACTGCATGTTCTACTGTGGTTTTGAAGATTTTGGTGTTCTTGGCTCTCTTTAAAGAATCATGACAAGCATAAAGAAAAATGACATATTCTAGATGAGATGACTTATTAGTCTATTAATCTTACTATGACCCGGTGGTTACAGAAAATGCTCAACTCGACACATGTGTTTCTCCCACAAAATCCTTTAAAAGAAAAAAAAAAGCTAAACAACATGAGAAAGAATCATCCTATAGCCTAGAACCTTCAGGAAAACTTCTGAATGTAAACATTTTCAAGAAAAAGATGACGAGAGAAAAATGTTGAAAATTTTTAAAAATAAGTACTACATGTTGACAATAGCATGTTATTAGCATACTAGTCTTTTCCATCGTGGCAAATTTGAAGCCTTGAAAGAAGGTCAAAGAAAATATTCTTTTTTCCTACATCTTTGAGATTTGAAACAATAATTTGTATTATCCAGGCAAAAAAGTTTTGCAGAGAATAATGGAAATACACATAGGCAGTATGTGGCAATATTATAAATTTCTAAGGAAACAGCTTCAACACTGATATTAAGATTGAACTCAAAAAAAACTTTAAAAAAACATTGAACTCAAAATTTGGAATTGAACTGTAAGAAAACAGTATTTAAAAATAATGCGATTGAGAAGTACCACTCACTGCATATTCCCCCATATCTGAAATCAACATTAATAATAAATTTCATAGTGTTTGCATTTTGCCATTGCTAATTTTTCCTTATTTCCCCAGACTATGAGTAAGATTTTTTTCTTGAAGGCTACATTATGAACCAGCCTCAAAAGAGGTTGAATTCCTAGTAACACCCAGTCCATGTCTCTTACTGCTAATTGGATGTGGCTGCTTTTAGCAAATCTGGTAGCTGCTAAAAGCCACTGTTGTTGTGTCCCTACCTGACCAGCATACAGGGCAGGGTACTATTATGTCTTCTCTACCAAAGCTGTGTCTGCAAAATTTGCCAACCAAAATACAGAACCAAATCCACCATTTAAATATATAGAGACAGAAATCTTAGAGCAAGGTCACTGTGAGGAAACATGGCTTTCTTAATGCATAATAATTGTTTCCTTTTAAAATATTTTGATAAAGTATCTTCCCATTATATGTTGCTCTCAGACCTGAACCATATAAAGTGGGTTACAAAATGAAATGTTATTAGCATTATTTATCTTCTTTCGTGTGTGCCGTACCAACTGGCATTACAGTTTTGGAAAATATTGTGGACCAAGTTATATCTCTGTCTCATATCGTCATTTGTGTTTATGTAGGATGTTTGCTCTGAGAAAACTGAAAATACTTTGTTTAAATTGGATCCCATCATACCACTTAAGTAAAACATACCAGGTAAGTCTCCTGGTTTGAATTTTAACTCTTTTGGTTTGGGTTTGTTTGGTTTGGTTTGGTTTTTTTCTTAATTTACAGTTCCATGCAAATAGTCCATATTTTCAGAAAGTATGTCCTATTAATATTCTCCAACAATGATTTCATAATACATTCACAATCCACCAGAACTGTCCTCAAAGTACCACGGTATTCATTTCCCAAGACTCTTTATATCTCATTATCTCTCTTAGATGCATTCTATGATGGTAAATGGAGCTACTAGAAAGAAGTTACTGAGAACAAATGAGGAGACAAATATCCACAAGCAGTAATACTGAAGCATGTTTTACTCTCAAACACACAATGAATGAATTCTACAATTCCAGAATTATGAATCAAATATATGCAACAGTAGGCAAATAAGCATGTGACTGCTCACATTTCACAGCTGTGGCCCTAGAGACATTAATTTCAATTTCAAGTTCTTATGGGAAAGTCAAATTTAGTCAAAAACAGAGCTTACTAATGCTGACACCTGATTATCATGGTTCCAACATCTTAATGCTTATGAAATGCTAATCTGAGTGTCCAAAAACCAGTACAGAGACACTTATACTATTTAAATTTCAGTTCTCCAAGACTGTCTGCTTTTACTGCACTTCACATGAAAGTCATTTTTTCTCTACTTTGGTTAGTTTTCCAGGTTTCTCCACAAATAACCCTTCAGCTCCTACAACAAAAGCTTACAGAGGCAAGATGAATAGTCTGAACTCTGACTTTTGCTTTCCAGTTGAGAGAATGTAGGTTTTATTTTTGTTTCTGTTTGAATTACAGTCATAAAATTAAGCCTGATTTCCAGAACAAAGCTTACCTGATTGGCAATGACTTTTCAAATTCTGTACCTTCAGAAATTGTACATTTGATGGCAAAACAAAACCTATCTGAAAACATCTTGTTTTAGGATTAGCACTCAAAGATTTTTCTACTTCAAGAAAATAAGACTATCATTTTTTACTGAAAAGGAAAATCACTTTGGAAAGTGTGGCAAAATTATACTTGGTCAAATAAATTTTTTCATTAGAAACCTACAAAATATTCTTCATCAGAGACATTCCTCTGGTTCTGAAAGAAAACTACAAAACCTTTTTCTTAAAATATCTAGAAAAGAAATAGCAATCTCTACCTAGGACACTGAAAGCTGATTGTTCACTGGTATTATGAGAGGACACTGACCCAAATTTGGGAAGAAGAGCCAAACACCACCACTTCCTCACTGGCTCTCCTATGTACCTTACAAATCACTAGCCACCAATTTTCTCAGTCTGTGTCCAAATTGCCATCACTTACAACAGTTTATGACATAGCATCTCTTACCAGGCACAGTAACATGGGTAACTTTTGCTTTCTGAAAAACTTTTGCCATAGGAAAAAAAATATGCTCACAGATGTTTTTAAAAATTGAATTCCTAATAAATGTGTTTATAAATAACTAGAGTTCCCATGGAAAATCACATGCATAAATCCCTTGAATCTACATTTTAAAAAACATGAAAAGTATCTATACAAGTAAGTGTAAGTTTACATAACTCAATATCAAACATATCTTAAGGATCTTTCCTTGATAAGACTCAATCAGTCTCATGTTTCTCTCTCTCATTCTTTTTATATTTAAGAAGCTGTTATGGTTTGGATCTTAAATTTCCTTTGAAAGTCCATACTCTAAAGGCTTGGTCCCCAGTCTACAGCACTAGTGAAAGATGGTGGGAACATTTGTAGGTGGGGCCTTAGTGGAAGGATGCTCGGTTATTGGAGACACACCCTTAAAGGGAATATTGGGACCCTAGTCCCTCCCTGTCTCTTTGCTTTCTGGAAACTGTGAGATGGATACAGCTCCTCTTCCACACACTCCCACCACCATACTGTGTTATCACAGCCCCAAAGTGACAATGGACTGAAACCATGACCCAAAATATAACTTCCCCCTTTTGAGTTGATTTATCTCAGATATTTGTTATAAATGATAGAAATCTGACTAACAGTGTAGCTGTTCCAAGCAACATCTTGCATACATTCTATTCCATACTATATGTTAAATGTTCTTGTGGATCACATTTATCATGTTACCATAAGATTTTATATAGAATCATCTTGTTCCTTAATGACTTGGGGACTTAAGAATTTTTTCCTCAAAATTATAAAGATCAGAGAAGAAATTAATGCAATTGAGACTAAGAAAACAATACAGAGAATTAATGAATCAAAAAGCTAGTTCTTTGAGAGAATAAGCAAAACTGATAAGCCTCTAGCCAACCTTGTCAAGAAAAAGAAAGAAAAAACTCAAATGCATGCAATAAGGAATGAAAAGGGAGAAATTACCACAGATCCCATGGAAATTCAAAAGATCATGAATACCTACTTTGGAAATCTTTACTCACATAGGGTTGAAAACACAGAGAAAATGGACAAATTCCTAGAAACATGAATTTCCAAAGGTGAGTCAAGAAGATATAACAATTTTTAATAACCCAGTATCAGCTACTGAAATTAAAAGTGTGATCAAAAACTTACCAACAAAGAAAAGCCCAGGTCCTGATGGATTCACAGCTGAATTCTACAAGAAATTTAGAGAAGATTTGATGCCAATACTCCTCAAAGTCTTCAGTGAAATTGAAAGGGAAGCAATCCTCCCTAACTCATTTCTGGAGGCAAGTACTACTCTGATACCAAAACCAGAGAAAGACCTAACCAAAAAGGAGAATTACAGGACAATTTACCTAATGAACATCGATGCAAAGATTCTCAGTAAAATACTGGCAAATAGAATGCAGCAAATCATCAAGAAGATCATACATCATGACCAAGTGGGATTTATTCCAGGAATGCAGGGATGGTTTAACATACACAAATCAATAAATGTAATACACCACATCAATAGTGCCAAAGACAAAAAACGCATGATCATCTCAATAGATGCAGAAAAAGCTTTTGATAAAGTCCAACACTTGTTAATGATAAAAACTTTACAGAAACTTGGAGCAGATGGTATCTACCTCAATCTGATAAAAGACATCTATGACAAACAACAGCTAACATTATACTAAATGGACAAAAACTGGAAGCTTTCATTCTAAAATCAGGAACAAGACAAGGATGTCCCCTATCACCACTCCTATTCAATATAGTTGTAGAAACATTAGCCAGAGCAATCAGACAAGAGAGAGAAATAAAAGGAATAAGGATAGGAAAGGAAGAAGTTAAATTATCACTATTTGCAGATGACATGATACTCTACAGAGAAGACCAAAAAAAAATCCATCAAAAGGCTACTAGAGTTAATAAATAAATTCAGCAGTGTAACTGGATACAAAGTCAGCACTCAAAAATCAATAGCATTCCTGTGCACAAACAACAAACTCACTGAGAGAGAAATTATGGAAATAATACCTTTCACAGTAGCATCCAAAACAGTGAAATACTTAGGAATCAACCTAACAAAGGATGTAAAAGACCTATATGCTGAAAACTATAGTACTGTAAAAAAGAAAATTGAAGAGGATGTTAGAAAATAGATAAATATCCCTTGCTTTTGGTTAGGAAGAACCAATATTGTGAAAATGTCCATACTCTCAAAACTGTTACACAGATTTAATGCAATCCCAATCAAAATACCATTAACATACCTTACAGATCTAGAGAAAACATTCCTAAATTTCATTTGGAAACAGAAGAGACCTAGAATAGCAAAGGCCATTCTAAGCAACAAAAGCAAGGTAGGAGGCATCTCAATCCCTGACTTGAAATTATACTACAAAGCTACAGTGATAAAATCAGAATGGTACTGCCAAAAAAATAGACCTGAGGATCAATGGAACAGATTAGAAGATGCAAGTACAACTATAAAGACACTCAGCCACCTTATGTTTGACAAAGGGGCTAAACATATTCGCTGGAAGGAAGTTAGTCTCTTTAATAAATGGTGCTGGAAAAGTTGGCTTTCCACATGCCAAAGAATGAAAGTAGACCCATGTCTATCACCATGCACTAAATTAAAGTCAAAATGAGTCAGAGATCTAAATATTAAAATAGAAACACTAATTCTACTGGAAGACAAGGTAGGTAAAAATCTTGAAGACGTAAGGGTAGGCAAAGAGTTCATGAACAAAACGCAAACTGCACAGGAGGTACTTCAAAGAATCAACAACCAGGATCTCATCTTATTAAAAAGCTTTTGCACTTCAAAAGAAATCACCAATAAAGTGAAAAGAAAACCCACAGAATGGGAAGGAATTTTAGCCAACTGTTCCTCAGATAAAGGACTTATACCCAGAATATATAAAGAATTGAAAAACATCAGGCCCCCCAAATTCAAAGACCCAATCCAAAAATGGGCATCTAAATTGAACACACACTTCTCAGATGAAGAAATACAAATCACAAATAAATACAGGAAGAAATGCTCAACATCACTGATTATTAGAGAAGTGCAAAGTAAAACAGCATTAAGATTCCATCTCACTCCACAAAGAGTGGCTACCATCAAGAAATCAACTGATAACAAATGTTGGTGGGGCTGTGGAGAAAAAGGAACCCTGCTCCACTGTTGGTGGGAAGGTAGACTGGTGCAGCCACTGTGGAAATCAGTATGGAAAGTCCTCAAAAAACTAGGGTTGAAAATCTCCTTCAATCCAGCTATTCCCCTTCTGGGTATTCTCCCAGAAAAATTGGAAATGTCATGTCACAGTGATATATGTGCACCCATGTTTATAGGAGCACAATTTGTAATAGCTAAATCTTGGAAACAACCCAAATGCCCATCAACCACAGAATGGATGAAAAAGATGTGGTATTTTTATACAATGGAATATTACTCAGCTATAAAAAAGGATGCTCTTGAGGCCTTTATAGGTAAATGGAGGCAACTTGAGACTATACTATTAAGTGAAATAAATCAGATTCACATTTGTAAATATCATATTGTCTCCCTAGTGCAAAAAATAAATCTAATTTTAAAAAACTGAAAGGGTAGTAAGATCCAAAATGTACAATAGAGACTGTAATAAGGAAAGGGAAAGAAAGTGCTCAAAATTAAAGAACAGCTGGGGTGGGGAAAGGAGAAATGGAAGAAAGGAAAAGATTATATGTTTGTAGATATACACATAAAACTATATGTATGTATAAGTATGAAAGGTAGATAACTATACTACCAGTTCTCTGTTAGTTCATCAGAAAGAATAGTTTGTGTTTTCATTGGTTGATTGATCATTGTTTATGCCTAGATCTCGTAATTTGAACCACTACTTCTAAAGTAACAATATGTGATATGTTGACTAGTATTGGTTTCTTACTAGTTTGTTTGTTTGTTTGTTTGTTTGTTTTGAAATTCTGTTACTACTACCTTTTTTTGTTTTGCTTTTTAAAATTAAGAAATAATTTTGTTCCTCAGTGAGATTGTAAGCTCTGTGTTGACAAGATTCTATCCATCATTTCTTTTTCCCTGTGATATTAAAATTATCACAATAGCACATATCTTCTGACTGCTTCCCATACCTAAGGTCATTTTTGCCTACCTCCAGAGTAACATGAAAGCACATGGTCACACAGCTAGATTTTATGTTCCCAGTCTGCCTGGCAGCTACAAGTGGCTTGGCAGTGAATTTCGAGAAGCAATGTGTACATCTTTCAGTTTCTTGCTTGAAACAAGTGGCTCACTCTTGATGTTTACCTTCACCTATTCCACAAGTTTTTCTTGGCTTTTCCTGAAAGTAGTTTCCCAAATACTTGGAAGGAGGTTCTATTTTTTATAGTGGCTGGGCACACGGCATAACTACTCTATAAAGCTTATTTTCCTTGCCTCTATTACATGTTCATTATGCACATTGGTTTATAAATGTGTAACCCTTGCTAGACCATATATTACTGAAGCAATATGTGTTTCTTATGCATCCATTTTTAGCATTTAAAGTTCTGCTTGGCATACCATAATTACATTATAAAAGTCAGTTAAATATGTAAATGGGTCAATCAACTTCTTCATGGGGCATAAGGTTACATGAAATATTAAGACAAATTTAGATGCAATCCTATGCCTGCATCTATTTCAGAAATTTAAGGGTTTCAACCATATTACCTAGAGTTCAATACATTTGGGAAGTTCAAGTCTTACAATAACGTACATGTTATTTGCTCTTTATAGCTCAAATTTATTTTCTCTAAATTATTTTTCATCTGTCATATTGGCCAGAATGGAAAAACCTGCGAAGTGTTAAATTGGGGAGATTGTGCACTAACAGGCGTTCTCCTTCCCTGCTGATGGTACCATATAGTAGCATAACTTATTTTTCCTATGAATGTCTTTGCACATGTTTTCTAAAACAATCATATGTTGATGTTCACAGGAGTATTACTTACATTAGCAAAATATTGGGACCCACCAAAATGCCTCTGGTAGAAAAATTGCTTCTGCGAATTATGGTATGTCCGCACAAAGAAATACTCTGTGCAGAGCAAAAAGAATGGGGTAGATTAAACTGTTTTTCTATAGACATTGTTCTAAGGTATGCTATTAAGTGAAAAAGAATGATACAAAATAGCTTACTTCCAGATGTGTCTTTTTAAAATACATAGCGAAGGATATATCATGTGTGCATAGACAATTTTAAAGAGCTATAGACAAGATTGTGACTCTGGGTGGCAGTCTGGGGATGGAAACTTCTTTCTGCACTGTTTAAATTTTGCTTTTACTCTATAAATGCATTACTTTTTCAATAAAAAATAGTTTTGCCAGTTCGCACCCGTATGAAAGGACAGACAGTAAGAAGGGCTGATGAAGACGTAGAGAAACTGAAACCCTCAGACATTGCAGATGGGAATGCAAAACTGCAGCCATTTGGCAGTTCTTCCAAATGCTAAATGTAGAGTGGCCATATGATGCAACAATTTACACCTACATACATACAAACGGGAATCAGAAACATACATCTGCATAGAAACGTGTACACAAACATTCAGAGCAGCGTTGTTTATAACAGCTAAAAAGTGGAAACTCAAATGTTTCCTGACTCATGAATGGAAACACAAAATATGATATGTATTCATGCAATAAAAAATGAAGTAGTGATACATGCTACAAGATGAATGACTTTTGAAAACATGATCTCAGTGAAATAAGCAAGTTACGAAAGTCTACACACTGTATTGTTCCATTGGTATAAAATGTTTCGAAACAGAACTCCATAGAGACAAAAAAACTGAGACTATTCTGAAATTAGATTGTGGTAATGGTTGCACAACGCCATACAAATACTAAAAACCACTGAATTTTACACTTTAAGAGGGGAATTTTGCACTTTAAAAGGGAGATTGTGAAATACATCTCAATAAAACTTAAACAAAAGTTTTGGACGTGCTGCCCCACACATGGTCACATCTGGTCTTCACACCCATCCATAGAGAAAATGGAGATGTGAAGACAGCAGTAAGATGACAACAAAAGCCAGAAAAGAAAAACAGTGATTATTTTAAAATTAACACGAGAAGGCTGTCATGAATAGCAGTCTGGGTATTTACCTCTCTGAAATATTTCTGTAGTAAGAGAAAATTTTATTCAGGGTTTGCCTCCCACAGCCCATCTGCCTATTCAATGATTCATTCATTAAAAACTCTTTAGTGTCTCCCAGACTGTATCTGTGATGCACTCATTGAATCTCCTAGTGTTCCCTGTGCATTCACAACCTAAGCACTTTTGGGGTCCTAAATGTTCCATTCATTACTCTTTCCATCTAAACACAACTAAATGACTAAAAGGAAAAGGGACTTTAGACCTTTGATTTGTCTACACGCGAAAAACATTCAGTGAAAAAAACTCACATATGGCTTCTTTTTGCAAATGACATCGATGTGTGGGATAATCTAAGAATTCATCACTCATACAAGAAAATGAATAACAAAATCTTTTATGTCGTTCCCTCCATACTAAACACTGCTTTAGCAAGTTACAAATACTGATTCTTTTAAATTCCACACCCCACTGTTAACTTCATTTTATCGGTGAGGGGTCTGAGGCAGTGAAAAACTTGCCAATATCACACAGTTGGCAATGAAAAGCCAGGAGAGAAACCAAACCCTCTGAAGCCAGGAATCTTGCTCTTGACCCTATTCTACCCATTTCTTGCATGAATCCCAGTTTCTTATGCAAGACTTGTTTATTTAGTACTTTTTTCTCTCATAATATTTTTAACCAAAGTAGAAGCTGCAGTTCATATTATTACCCTAATTTGTACCTTTCATCACCTTATACTTGCACAGTAAACTCAGTAAGAATCATTGTTGTGTTGCATAGAGCACTTCGGTTTCCACTACCACATCAGATATCCCAATCACAGCAAGTAGAATAATGAACAATGTTTTAATGCAGATCACCTCTCTGTATTTTGATGTAAAATGAATGTGATTCAGCATTAAAATACATAGGATTTTCAAGTTATAAAACTTGAAAATAATCATAAACAATTTTAAAAATTACTGAAGCCCAGTGCAATTGCTAGGGGGTAGATTTTTGTTTTATTTGGCTGGTTGGTTGGTTTGTTGTTTTTACTTTTGCTTTTGTGTTTGTTTTTGAGACAGGGTCTTGCTCTGTAGTTTAAGCTGGTCTTGAACTCACAGCAATTTTCCTGCACTTGAACTCTACAACTCTGAATACATTAGAAACTACTGAACTGTACATCTAAAATGGTGAATTTTATGATATACAAATAATACACAAATTTTATTATTTATTTATTTACTAATTTTAAGAACTGGGGTGAAAAGGAACTGAGATCCTGGGGAACATTCTTGTCAAGTCATATTGACTTCTTGGTCTAATGGAGATGTGACTATGGAGAGGTCAGAAATCTTGAGATAAGGTGAACTATTTGCACCACCTCTGTAACATCAAAGGCCAGTCACATGGCGTATATAAACCTGAACATGAGCTGTAGACTTTGAGCCCATTTTTAGCTACTGATGACCAAGTCAGAGGGCCACATCAGGAAGCCACGAGCAGTAGTTTGGCTCCAAACTCATACATCTATTTATTTGCTTGATGATTTGTTTTAGATCTGCATGTCAGGTAAAGCATGGGTGAGCAGAGTTTAGCACCTTCCAGCAAATGGCCATGTGTACTGCCTATGACTTTGTCAGGGCAAACCAGGCCAGCAAAGGAGCAGATGGGTTGGAAAATGTAGCTAGAATGTCTCCGCCCATATGGTCTTCCTATTCCCAAGCGCCACCTGCCCTTCCAGGTCCCTTCTTCCTCCAAACCTTGCAGGTAGCTCAGCCCACAGACCTCTCTCCCTCCTCTGGTACCCTGTGTTATTTGCTCCCTGTGTCTGTACATTCCAGACCTGGCTCTGCTGGAACACATTGGGAAATCCTGGAGAGCTTTTTAATAAGAGATTCCTTAAGCCCAGTCTGAATGTATTAAACCATTACTGAGTTTGACTAAAAAAAAATCTGCAATTTTAATAACCAAATTATTCTTTATAAGACAGTCCTTTTTTTTAATAAGACAATCTTGAAGGTGTGGTATGTGTCTATAAGCATCCAGCAGGCTGAGGTAGAAAGACTCAGAAAGTTTAAGGCCAGCTTGCACTATACAGCAATTTTAAGTCTGGCCTGGAATTCACAGGGACACCTAGTGCATTCATCAGCTTTCTCATTGCCAAACACAATACCTAATATCTGCAATTTAAAGTAAGACGTATTTGGTTCACAGTTTCAGAGATTTTAGTCCATGGTTGGCTGGCTCCAAGGCAAGAACATCATGGTAGAAGGGTGTGGCAGAGCAAATCTGCTCACTTCATGCTGGCTGGGAAGCAGAACACAGGGGAAGAGCACCAGGGGGGTATATACCTCCTAAGGCATGTCCTCAGTGACCTCCCTGCAACTGGACCCCACCTCCTACTGACACACTGAGCCACACACTGAACATTGAGGGACTAACCCACTGATGTGCTTAACAACCTGGTCACCTCTCCAAGAATCTCTTAATCCAGTCCATCTGGCAACTGAGATTAAATGGTACATCCTGTCTCAAAACTAAATTTAAAAAAAGACTCAGCCTTGAAGAGATACAAAAATGTGTACAGTATTTAAGTATTATGCCATTATCATCTTACCTTTGTTTTGTATTCCCAAACAGTCTTTAAAACCTAAGGGAAGAAATCAGACCTATTTTTTTGCATCTGTAACAACTTACCCACTCCTTTATTCAAAAAAACTAATTCCATACCTATTATATCCCCAGCTGTAGCCTAGGTATAAGGACCACCAATGAACAAAATGCATACCTTCGCTTAATATATGACTGGTGATCTTGATTTTAATAAGTCTACTGAACTTAATTTAACTCATACAGCAAACACTTAACTGCGCATACTTATATGACAGTAAATGTCCTCAACATCATTATTGTCATTCCCAAGTTACAAAGGAGCCGGGGATTTAGCTCAGTGGCCTAAGCACCTGCCTGGCAGGCACAAGGTTGTGAGTTTGATCCCCCAGTAACAACAACAACAACAACAAAAAACAAGTTACAAAGGAAAAGACTGAGATACATGAAGTTACTTGTGCAAGCTTGCACAGCTAAGAACTTGCAGGGGCAAGATGCAAATGTGAGCAGGCTGATGCCAGAGAAAATGCTCCTAACAACTTTGCTGTGTTTGTTCATCACATCCACTCTGCTAAACTTAGAGGAAACAATACTAATAGCACCCTGCCCTTCTATTATCAAAAAGGCAATAGGTAACAAGTGCTCACAAAGATGTGCAGAAAAGGCAATGTTTGTACACTTTTCATGGGGATGTAGATTGGGATATCCACTAAGGAAAGTAGATTTCTCAAAAAGTGCAAAAACAAAGTAGAACTAACCTATGATCTCTCTTTCCCAATCAGCAATCGCTTTTCTGGGTATGTATCCAAAGGAAATTCAGTCAGTGTGTTGAAGAGATAACTACATGCATTTCTGTCTCAAAAATAAAATTTAAAAAATGACTCAGCCTTGAAGTGATATACAAATTAGTATGGTACTACTCACAACAGCCAATATGTTGAATCAACTCGATTGTCCATCAGTGAATGAATGGATAAAGAAACTGGTAGATTCACACAATGAAATGGTATTCCTTTTAAAAAGGAAATCCTGCCATTTTGCACAAGAAGGGTGATATGAAGGACATGATGCTGCATGCAATAAGCCAGCTGCTGAAAGAAAAATATTCCATAATCTCAATTATATATGGAATCTTCAGATCAAATGTATAGAGATGGAAAATAGAATAAAACAGTGATTACCTGGGGCAGAAGTAAGAAGAGGAAACTAGGAGATGAAGATCAAAGGATACAAAGTAGTGTATATATAAAATGGACAAGTGTAGACATCTAATGTTCAACATGAGGATTGTAGATAATAAAATTCTATTGTATTAGGGGCTTCTTGACACACACAAAAAATGTGTACTATGGGAGATGGATGGTAGTTATGTTAATCTGCTTCATTGTAGTAGTGATTTCACTATCTATATGTATCCCATAGCAACATGTTATATATCTGAAATACATTCAGTAAGATGTGACCAAGTACTATCTCACGGTGTCCCATCATCCACCTTATTCACTGGATCTGGCGCTATGACTTCTGATTCTTCTCCCAAATCAAAAGTGAAAAGTAAATGTTTTGAATCAGTTCAGGACATCATGGCAGCCACAACACAACAAATGAAGACCCTCATGAAAGAGAACTTTCAGAACTACTTCAGAAAGTGGAAAACTGAAAAATAAGTGTGTGAAGCAAGGAGGAGAAGAAACAAATAGTATTTGAAGAAAACAAATAGTCATACACCTTTTAATGTAAAATTTTTCAGTTTAAACATTCACCGTATGTTTTATCACACCTCATAAATTGTGGAAATAAACCATGATTGAAGATACAATAATTTAAAAAATAACTATTGTCTTTCAAATTAAAATAATAATAATATCCTGCCCTTATCTTGTATGAGCTCGTAGGTAGAGAAAGAGATAAAATAAAATGGTAAGTGCTTTACCATGGAGATAAGCAGAGAAGTACAAAGACCCCAGGAATTTTATTTTTATATGGGTAGGTTTTATGGTGAGAAACATTTGAATTAAGCATGACAAAAGAGCACAGAGAAGAAGGAGAAAAAGGAAAAGAAGCAGAAAGATTAGTAATGGAAGAGGCAGAGGTGGAAGAGGAGGAAGAGACAAGTATGACACTAGGAAGACTGTCTTTGGGCATAGAGAGGAGATGAGTGCCATGTATAGTAGGAAACAGTGCCCAAAAGACCCACCTTCCATGACCCCATCCAAAGTGAAACTGTCCCCTTCTTCCAAAGGAAGCTGGTTGGCTAGGAGGCACTTGGCCCAGCGGTAGCCCCCTCTCTGCTGACAACTACAGGGATGTCACGGTTGTCACAGTAAGAAGGCAGGAATGGCTGGGACTTAGACACTGGTGGTCTCTGAGCCAACTAAAAATCAAAACCTCAGCCCTAGCACATTTTTAATTAAAAGCCTAGAACTCAAGGATACAAGGCCAAAATGCTTACATTTGTAATCCTAGCACTCTTAGAGGAAGGAGGATCACAAGATGAAGCCCAGCCTGGACAACTTAGTGACTTAATGAGACTCTTGTCTCAAAATTTAAAAATTTGAAGAGGGTTAGGTATTTAGATCAGTGCAAAGGCTCTGGGTTCAATCCCTCATACCAAAAAATAAGTAAATAAATAAATATTTTTTAAAAAGGTCTAAGACATTTCCAGAGCAAACCAAACAGAAAATTGGGCTATATAGTGAGAACTTTTCTCTAAAAACAACAAAAAACAACACACAAAACAAAGGATGGATGAGGGAGGAAGAAAAGAGATGGCAAATGAGGGCAAAGAAATAGAAGGTCATGGATAGATTGCTAAGAGATAAAACTAACAGGTAAAAAGGAAAGGGCTTCTACCAGAAATAAATTCAAGTATGGTACTTATAATTAAAGACAGAAATGAACTCAGAGCTTGAAGAATGAAGAAAACAAGATGAAATGGAACAATTTGCCTGAATTTTTGGCACTATGGCATGGCCATATTTTGAATATGGGATTAAAGGGATTTGGAGTTGTAGCATGCAAAGCCTTCCTTTGTCATTTGAGAGCAGAGGAGATTGGCTTAGTGGAAAACAAATGCTTGAGTTATATTCCACAGAGTACTTTGAAGATGTTACAGTCACGGAGGAAGGGAGGAAGAAAGGAAGGGAGGAAAGTGGGGAGGAGCTGGGTGGGAGGGAGGGAGGACTTCTACACACAAGGTAAACAGAAGATACGTAGAGCAAGTAAATTCCCCTAGAAACAAACCCACACCATGGCTCCATATATTTATCTTGAGTTTCTGGAGTAATAACTAAAATCTGATAGACCTCAACAGTGACAAGAGACAACACCAACAATCACTGTGTATGTCTAATACTCACACACAAGGGACTTTGCTTATTGCTTTTCAGACCTTAGCCCATCTGGCCCTCACAATTTTAAGAGCTAAACACTAGTAATACTGTTATCGCTATTGGCATCAGCCCTATTTTAAATGCTAGAAATATAGCAATTATCAGGATTAAGAAACTTGCCTTGGATCACTGAGTGGTCAAATCAGGAAAGTCTTACTCAGCAAAGCCTATTTTTTTCCATTCTTACAAGATAAAAGAACTAAAAAGGGATTCCAAATAGAGAAATCTCTACCAATAGTCCTCATTCTCTGACTTGACCATGGCTGCAAGCATCCTGTTCCTTCAGGCACCAGAAAATACCTGCTGGATGTTTGTGTAGTCCTAATATTTCAAGCTGACACAGGTAAGTAGGAATGAAGGTAAATAAAGTGTCGACATTGTCCCAGTTCCTCTTTAATGAACATTTACCTGCCAACAGTTCCCAAGTCAAAAGAAAGCTAATCACACATTTCATCTTGATCAACTCCAACTCAAACTTAACCCTTTTGGACCACAACTGCTACACTTCAGCTCATGTTCATTAGAAATTACTTTATAGCCGGGCGTGGTGGCGCACGCCTTTAATCCCAGCACTCAGGAGGCTGAGGTAGGCAGAGCGTTGTGAGTTCGAGGCCGGCTTGGGCTACAACGCGGCACAAGGCCAGCCTGAGCTACATAGTGCGACCCTGCCTCAAAAAACCAGGGCCGGGAGTTTGTGAGTTCAATCCCCGGTGCCGCAAAAAAAAAAAAAAAAAAAGAAATTACTTTATAAATGAGGCATATGTGAGATGGAATTAACCCATGGAAAACAACAGTCTTCCAACACAAGTTCTTATAGACTGGTTCTGATTTATGATATTGCTCTTATAGAATATATAAAGTTGAAGAAATATCACTTGGACACTTTATTTTTAAATTTCTGACAGAAATCTAACATTCAGAGCAATTGATCCTCACATCTAATAGAATCAGCTACTAAGATAACAGACAACGTCAAATGTGGGAGAAGATGTAGAGAACTGGAACATTTGTACAGTGTTGGCTGGATTGTAAAATGGTGTAACTGCTATGGAAAATAGTATGATGATTCCTCAAAAAATGCAATGTGCAATTACTACATGATCTAACAATCCCATTTCAAAAGAACTGAAAGCAAGATCTCAAAAAGACAATTATACATTCTCATTAATAACAGCATTACTCACCATAGCTGATCCTCCATAGTAAAAGAATCCAAGTAAACAAAGAGACAATGTCACCTTTGATCAACCAAGAAAAACATTCATAAACCAAACAACAAAGATTGATAGATTTCATTACCTATGAAAACTTCCCTTTATTCAGTCTAAAACAAAAAACAAAACAAAACAAAACAAACAACAAAAAATAAGCCACTAAAAGGTAAAATGAAAAGGCCCACAACAAAATGGGAAATAAAACCTGCATCATTTAATACAAATTAATGGTGTGGTGAATTTATTTTACAACAAAGTCTTACAAATCATCATCAATAGCAACAGCATTTATATTTTTTAAATGTTCAGAAAACATTGAAAGATAATTATAAAAAATGTTCATAACCAATAAACAAATGTTAATATTTAAAGTGAGATAATTCTTTGTTCATGGATATAGAATAGTCTCCAGGATACAATGTTAAGTAGAAAAAGGCGAGGAGCCAAACAATATGTCTGATATCCTTCTGTTTGTGTGGAAAAACACACACTGTGTGTGTGCATGTGAGTGTATGTGTGCACTCAGACATTTCTTTGACTGTATATGTATCACCTTTGTATGAAGGGTACTCAGGAAAGTAGTAACAGTGATTTTCCATGAGGTTACTGATACATGTCTGCAAGGCAAGTGTGGAGTTTCATTGCCTAATATTTTTGTTCTTTAACATGTGGAACAATGTATAATCTATTCAAGGAATAAACCAAAAATTTTTGTTAATTCTTGAACTTCTTGCAAATCAAGAAATGCACATTGAAATGAAGGACTCTCCTTGGTTTTGTCTATTAAATAAAGAGAGTGGAAAGAATAATATCCCCTGAGGTATCCAGTGTCTAAGAAAATAAGCACTCCTGTTTGCCACTGGTGTTAATGAAACTTGAGATAATCTTTCTGTAGGACAATTGGCAAGATGAATAAAGAGCCTGAAAATGTACATCTTCATTGTCTCAGCCTCAGTCACTCAAGGAGTGATTCTAGGAGTCCATCATAAGGAAATAATCAAACAGGTCTAAAAATAATGTGCGATGATACTTATTGCAAATTTGGAAATAGTATAGAACCCTTTTAATATGAAACTTAATTATAAAAACTGTACTTTCATACAATGGTACAGCAGGCAGTCAAAAAATTCATGAGAAAGAATTCCGGACCTGAGAAAATGCCAAAGGGAGTCTATAAAATGGGCTGTGTGAAGAAACTACTGTTTGTATTCTTTTAAATTTATATGCACATAAAAATTCAGAAAATGTATTTAGCTAAGTTTTAAATGCTTTAACAGATATCTTTGAATGATGGGAAAATAGAAAAATTACCTTATCCCAATTTTTTTTAGTTTCTCTGTATCAAACAAATTCAACACAATTTTGAGAAGAATGTGCTCAGGAACCAGACTGCTGGAATCACAATGCGTATGTTGCTACTTGCCACAGTGAGACTTTGGGTAAGTTATATCATCTCTCTGTGCCCTTTTCTTATCTGTAAAATGAGGATAGTAATAGTTACTACTCCCAAAGGGTTATTGTGAGATCAGTAAATTAATAAAAGCATAAAGAATAACATATTTTACATTGTATGTATTTTATATTGTGTATATATGTATATGTAAGATACTTTTATATATTTATACATATAAAGGCTTATTGTTCTTTTTAGAATTTGCGGAGGAATCTTTTTTAAAATTTGAGTTTATGGTCTAGTGTTCAGTTTCAACTTTCAATTTAATCTTTTCACTAAGAATAAAAAGGCAAATGTATAAAATTTAGTAGACAATAAATTGAAAAATATTTAAGCAGAAGATTCTAACAGTGGAACAGACTAATATTAATTAGGTCTTTTAAATGAAAAAGAGTAAAGAGTCTTGTATTACTGATATCCTAACACAAAATCAAACTAACAAAAGCAGCCTATAAAAAAATAATAAAAACAGGTACAGTACCTCCACACTGAGGAAACTTCTGTAATCTTGCCTTCTAGGCAAGGGCCACTTCACTGGGACATCTGATTGCAGATTCATAAGCAAGGAACATTTTTCTACTAACCTGGCAAAGCACAGGTTCCATTAAAAATGCTTTAAAAATGTTCAGTGGTTATAAGTATAAAACTTTTACCAACCTGTGGGAGACTAGTGATCAGGACCATCCTACTTAAATGAGAGATCTGTTGCTAGGATTCCAATGCCTCAAAAATCTGCAGGACAACAGGGAACTGATGAGCCAGGCTTGGCAAGAGAGAATCACAGACCACGAAGACCACAACAATGTATTAGGCTATGCAAACCAGTCTAGAACTATGAAAAAAAAATCTGTTGCTGTTAGATTTGTCCTGCTAGCTATCATTCATCCCCAAAATAACAGTCATGAAAGAGGGCATCTTTGTCTAATCAAGGAATGGGCAAAGAATATAATTTGTCTGCTCACAGTCTGCTTTATAAATTTTTTATTTTAGTAGATTTTTGTTAAATCAGTCACTAACCCGTTAGATCCTAGGCTTCATTTCAGTTTATACATTTTTTATCTTTTGGAGTTTGACTTTGCCAATATACAGAGAGCAATAAGCTACCAGGAAGTGCAGCAAGTTGTCTTTCACCTTCCCACATAGGTGGCATGGCCCTTTCCCCCAGGCAGGCCAGGAGCACTGAGATGGGACCCTGCCAGGAAGCAGCAAGCCACAGGTGGGACTTTGTCAGTTGGAAGATGGGCAGGTCCTTTGAAGCTCACATAAATTAATTTTCCTGTAACAAAGGAGGTGACTGCATCAGAAGCCAGTGGCAGTCTCTAGTGTGCTCAGGAAAAAGCCTCTCAATGACCCTCAGAATTGTGGTGGACCCCTGACCCTGGCAAATCACAACGATGGAAGCTGATTTTGGATAATGTCCATTCTGTTCTTGTGCTTTGCATGCGCATGGTAACTCCTCATTCTCCTACAAGCAGCCAGTCTGCTCATATGGCTGCTCATATGGCTCATTGGCTGTCCAAGGAAACTGAGAAAAAGGCCTATTTAAATATAAATATGCCGTTTTTTGGTTTTTTGGTTTTTTTTTTTTTTTTTTTTTTTTTTTTTTTTTTTTTTTTTTTTTTTTTTTTTTTTTTTTTTTTTTTTTTTTTTTTTTTTTTTTTTTTTTTTTTTTTT
>RJWM01007846.1:0-25452 GCA_004363535.1 Dasyprocta punctata | reverse complement strand
TGCTGGGATTAAAGGCGTGCGCCACCACGCCCGGCCAAATATGCCGTTTTGAAAGTAACCTTATGCTCCAAAATAACCTGTCAATCCTACAGTCAAGTAAAACTTCCATTTCTGGGGCTGAGGGTGTGGCTTCATGGTAGAACCACTATCCAACATTTGTGAGATATTTGATCTCCAGCACAGTGAATAACAAACAAAAACCACTTCTATGTCTGAACTTGTAGGAGCTGAGATGTTACCAGGGAAAGAGTTTCATGCTAGTGGGAATTGACTAAATCATCTCATAGTTTTTCAATAGGAAAAATAACCCAGTTATCCCAAATGAATATATAATCAACAGAATTTCTGGACGAAAATAGTTCTGTGAGGTGGCAGTATCCAGTGTAGCAGAAGTATTGCTGTGGCTCCAAGAAAACCATTCTTTTAGAGAGGCAGCTACACATGATCTGAGCACTCTAGAAAAAACCAAGTCTTAAGAAGAAATAAAACTTAACTCCTGGGGAAGCAAAACTCTTCACATTATTTTTTCTCACCTACTTAGTTCTGTTTTTCTTAATTGAGCATATAGTGGACAGTGGTGGAGGGAAAATTTGGGAGCCAAATAGAAGAGTCTCAAACTCCCATTCTGTCACTTCCTAAATGCAAAGGCATGATAACTATAAAAAGTCTAGCCCCTTAAATTCAAAGACCCAATACAAAAATGGGCATCTGAGATGAATATGCATTTCTCAGATATAAATACAAATGGCAAATAAATATACGAAAAATGTTCAACATCACTGGCATTCAAGACATGCAAATTAAAACAGCACTGAGATTCCATCTCATTCCAGAAAGCATTGCTATCATCAAGAAATCATCTGATAACAAATGCTGACAGGGCTGTGGGGGACAAAGGAACCCTTCTTCACTGTTGGCAGGAGTGTAGACTGGTACAACCACTGTGGAAATCAGTGTGGAGATGCCTCAAAAAAACTAGGATTGGAGATCCCATTCAATCCATCCATTCCTCTTCTGGGTATTTTCCAAGAAGAATTGAAAACATTATACCACAGTGATATATGTGCACCCATGTTTATAGCAGCACAATTTGCAACAGCTAAATCTTGGAAACAGCCCAAATGCCCATCAACCACAGAATGGATAAAAAAGATGTGATATTTTTATACAATGGAGTACTACTCAGTTATTAAGAAGGATAAACTCAAGGCTTTTATAGATAAATGGATGCAACTTGAGACTATACTCAGAAGTGAAATAAATCAGACTCACAAGTGTAAACATCATATTGTCGCCGTAGTTGAAAAACTAAATAAGATCCAAAATGTACAATAGCTATTGTGAAAGTGAAAGGGGAAGAAACTGCTCAAAAAGAACAGCTTGGCTGGGGGAAAGGAGAAAAGAAAAAAGGGAAAAGATGATTGATTGATTGATTGATAGATAATTATACTACTAATCTCTGTTAGTTCATCAAAAAGAACAGTTCGTACTTCCATTGTTTGGTCATTTTTATGCCTATATCTTGTAATCTGAGCAATCTGAGCAATTACTTTGAAGACAACATTATACACTATATTAGCCATTGTTAATCTCCTATTATTTTGTTTTAAAATTCTGTATCATCATCTTTATTCTTTTTTCATTTTAAAATGTAAAAAAATGGGAATATATGACTTTCATAAGAGAATTAAATCTAACTTACATGAAATGTGCCTAACATATAGTAGATGATGACGATGATAATGAGATGACAGTGATAGTGATGGTAGCAATGACAATTAATACTAACAAGGCAATTGCATGTTAGGCCCAAGATGCTGGAGATGGTACATATTTCCTCATCACAAGTAACATACAAATAAGCTGAGGAGAAGGAAGTAGAACTGATGAATTTCACTGTGTGATGGTGCCATACATTTGATCTGGTTGGGAACTAAAGCAGCATGTGCTAACTAATAAGATAGTTCTTGGGTTAGAATGTCTGGGTCCAAATCCAGACTCCACTACTGACTAAGCATGTGGTCTTAGATGAACTGTTTATCCCATAACATTTCAGTTTCTTCATTGTAGAATGGGGGTGTACAAACAGCTTATTTCATGGGGTTGACTCAAAGAATAAATTTATGCAAAGTACATAGAATAGTGCATGGCATACAGTATGGGTTCCATAATGGATATCAACTGCTATTGTTATCTAAGTTTTTCACAAATCCACAGAATTCATGCTCCAAGACTAAGGAAACAAAGTGGGAATGGAGAGCACTGGAACTCAAAGTAAGTGACCAGGCAGCCCTGAGATAAGTGGCAAGAGAGGTCAGACTCACAAGTTCAAACCTTTAGTTCTCTTGTTCAAAAGGTATTGATTGTTCCTTTCAATTTCAATGTCACGATTTATACTACCCTTTGTGGGTCCTGGTGATAGTTACCACAATTACAAGATGGAATATTATCACTGGTAAAATGACCTTCTTCTCAAAAGTATACCCCTGCTAGCCTCTCTGGGAGCTCAAAAACCAAAAAAGACCTAGAATAGCAAAAACAATTCTGGACAACAAAGCAAGGCAGGAAGCATCACAATCTCTGACTTTAAATCAGACTACAAAGATACTGTGATTTAAAAAAAAAGGATCAGTAGAACAGACTAGAAGAAATAGAAACAGCTCCAAACACACTCAGCCACCTTACCTTCAAAAAAAGGGTCAAACACCCTCACTGGAAGAAAGATAGCCTCTTTAATAAATGGTGCTGGGAAAACTGGATTTCTACATGCAAAGATTAAAACTAAACCCATATCTTTCACCATGAACTAAACTAAAATCAAAATGGATCAAAAATCTAAATATTAAAACAGAAACAGCTCTCCTCTCCATGCAGACCTAGGGCAGCCACAAAATTGCCCACTGCCCCTCCTCCTTGCCCCACGGACCTAGGACAGTGGCAGTATCGTAGGTCACCCCTCCCCTCCAAAAAAAGACCACTGTAGTCCATGGACAATCAGTGATTCCCTTCCACCACCTGCAGAACCTTGCTGGGCTGATTTGAGCCTCAGCAACACCTTACCCACACTGAGGACCTCAGCGGGCTTGCGACAGTGGGGTGAGTTTCCCCCTACACAGAGGACCTTAGTGGGTAAACAAGAGCAGTAGTGAACTCCCCGCCAGATGTAGGACCTTGGCGAGCCTGGCAAGAGTGTGGGTGAGTCCTTCCTCCGTACAGAGAACACCAGGTGGGTTGAGGAGAGTGCTGACAAGGCCTCTCCCAGTTCAGAGGAAATCAAAAGGACTTACAAGATATCCAGTGACACAGAAGGGTCCCAGCTGAGGTGAACACTATAGCAAGGTAGATCTGGTGGTCTGGAACAGCCTGAATCAGCCTTAGTAACAGTAGGAGCTAAGGGTTGACTTACATCAATACCCCTAGGCTAGTCAGCCTAGGAAGAATTTAGGACTCATCCAACAGGCCCTGTAGGAGGAATTGAGGTGACTAGCCCTTCCCTTCATTGTGGGACCCAGCAATGAGACAAACATCAACCACACAGTAGGATGCTAAGACATGCACTAAGGACAGTTGAGACTAGTAGGATTGAAAGACCAAATATTAACCCAAGAGGTGAAAATGACAAAACAGAAAAGCAAAATGCAATCTCAAACATCCAGTCCGTCAGGAACAAGTACAAGAGACATCGACATAGAGGACATTAAAAGTCATACACCTGAGGCCTGAGCGCCTCCAACCAGGACACAAGTAAGACTGCCTTCCAGGGGCCTGCACAACCGGCATGGACCCCAGGAGGAGAAAGAAATGGGCTTCTCACAAGCCTGCCCAGCCAGGCCTGAGCACCTCCAACCAGGACACAAGTAAGACAGCCTTCCAGGGGCCTGCACGACCGGCATGGACCCCAGGAGGAGAAATATGCACCCCCACCCCCGCTCCCCATAAGCCTACTGACACACAGGCTAAGAATCAAGGACAAAGTTCTTCCCTCCCCCACCCCCCTCTCAAAGCAACCTGCTCATTCAGAGGTCTGGCTACATTGATAGCAACTAAGGTACATAAAACAATCAAATGCTACTATTGTTTTGTTCATTTTGCACACCTGGGGCTGGCAGCCTGAGCATCTCTTTGGAAGATGACAGTACGCAATATAGCAAAAATGGGGGATTCTCTTCTGTCTTGTCTTCAAGGCCCAATATTGTTCTCGTTGTTTTGCTTTATTCTGATTTTTTTTGGTCTTATTTTTATTGGTTTTATTGTGGTTTTGTTTTGTTTTGGTTTGGTTTGGTTTGGTTTGGTTTGGTTTGGTTTGATTTGGTTTGGTTTGGTTTGATTTTACTATACCCGTTGGAAAGGTCAACTATTCTGAAAGTAACACAATATACTATAGTAGCTATTGTTTTCATAGTATCTTTCTTAGAAGTTCTGTACCAGTTCTACTGCTTTGTTTTGATTGACTTCGTTCTGTTACATTTTGTTGGATTTTACTATCTTTAAAATAAATAAATAAATAAATAAATAAAAGCCATGCACCTGAAATTTCTGAAAAGATAGCAACTGAAATAAAACAACAAATACATGAGGCTATAGAGGAAATCAGATTAGAAATAATCTTTCACATAAAGAAAAAATGACAACCTTAATATAGGAGCTGCTCAGCATAGCTAGAGAAAACATAGATAAAAAAGTACAGGAACATGGGAAAATGATGGAAACCTTGAATGAACAATCTAGAAAAGAAGTAAAATGCATGAAACAAATTCAAAGAGATACCCAAGAAATAGAAAATTCTATTGAAAGCTGGTGAAACTGAATGAAGCTGAGGATATTTGGACCTTGAGGACAGGATTGCAGCTAGCAATCATGAAGGGAAAGAACTTTTAAAAATAACAAGGCAACATAAAATGACAATTCAACAGTTTCAAGATGATGCAGAGAGAAACAATGTAAGACTAATAGGCATCAATGAAGACACAGAGGTCAATGCAAATGACTTAGTAAAACTATTCACAGAAGTAATACCAGAAAATTTCCCAAACATGGAAAAAGAATCTGATATACAGATAAGTGATGCATATAGAGCACCAAGCAGTCATAACCAAAATAAATCTACACACAGACATATAATAATTAAGATCCCAGAAATTCAGCATAAAAACAAGCTACTAAAAGTTGTTAGAGAAAAGACACAACTCACCTATCAAAGAAAGCCTACTAAAATCACAGCAGACTTCTCAGCACAAACCCTCAAGTCAAGAAGCCCTGAAAGAAAACAACTTTCAACCCAAATTGATGTACTCTGCAAAACTTCCTTGAAATTTAATGGAGAAATAAGATACTTCCATGACAAAGAACAACTGAAGAGATAAAAATGACTGCAATTCCAAGAACAGCAACAGAAAGAAACCACCAAACAGGGTAAGCAATTAAACAAAGCGGAAGAGCAGAAAATCAGCAACAGGAAAATAACATGACAAAGTTGAGCCAGTACATATCAGTTATATATCCATCAATGTAAATGGCCTCAATTCACCTATTAAAAGAAATAGGCTAACAGAATGGATCAAGAAACAGGAGCCAACAATATGCAGTATACAAGAAAAACATCTGACTCAAAAGGAAACTCATAGACTAAAAGTCAAAGATGAAAAACAATATTCCATGTGACAGGAACCCAGAAAAAAAGCAGGGGTAGCTATTCTGTTTGCAGACAGTGTAAACTTCAAATCAAAAATTATCAAAAGAGATAAAGAAGGTCACTACATACTTGTTAGGGGAAAAATTCAACAGGAAGAGCTAATCATAAATATATATGCACCAAATACAGGATCACCCAATTATATAAGACAAATACTAATAGACATGAAAAAACAAATACACAATAACACAATTGTAACAGGGAACCTTAATACCCCACTATCACAAAGAGATAGATCAACTAGACAAAAAGTTGGCAAAGAAATAACAGAACTGAATCAAACCTGTGAACAAAGGGACTTAGTAGACGTTTACAGGGTGTTCCACCCAACAATATCAGAGTACACATTTTTCTCAGGTGCACATGGGATGTTCTCTAAAATAGACCATTTATTAGCCCATAGAACAAGCTTAAGTAAATGCAAAGGGAATGACATTATCCCATTCATATTATCTGATCCGAGTGCACTGAAACTGGGATTTAATAGCAAAAGAAACTGTTAAACCTACATAAACACATGGAAATTAAATAACGACCTCTTGAACAACCAATGGATTACAGATGAAATTAAACAAAAAATTAAGCAATACCTAAAATTCAATAAAAATGCAGCTACAATGTATCAAAACATTGTGGGATGCAATGAAAGCGGTCCTAAGAGCGAAATATATAGAAATAAATCGTCACATCAAGAAAACAAAACAAGCACAAATAAACAACTTAATGCTACACCTCAAACTTCTAGAAAAAGAAGAGCAAGTCAAACCCAAAGCTCATAGAAGAAAGGAAATTATAAAGATCAGAGCAGAAATTAATGCAATTGAGACTAAGAAAACAATACAGAGAATTAATGAATCAAAGAACTGGTTCTTTGAGAGAATAAACAAAATTGATAAACCTCTAGCCAACCTTATCAAGGAAAAGAAAGAAAAAACTCAAATTCATGCAATAAGGAATGAAAAGGGAGAAATTACTACAGATCCCATGGAAATTCAGAAGATCATGAATACTTACTTTGAAAATCCTTACTCACATAGAGTGGAAAACACAGAGGAAATGGACAAATTCCTAGACATGTATGAAGATACAACAATTTTGAATAACCCAATATCAGTTACCGAAATTGAAAGCGTGATCAAAAACTTACTAACAAAGAAAAGCCCAGGTCCTGATGAATTCACAGCTAAGTTCTATAAGAAATTTAGAGAAGATTTAATCCCAGTACTACTCAGACTCTTCAATGAAATTGAAAGGGAAGCAGTCCTCCCTAACATTCCTGCAAGCAAGTGTTACTCTGATACCAAAACCAGAGAAAGACCCAATCAAAAAGGAGAACTATAGGCCAATCTCCCTAATGAACATTGATGCAAAGATTCTTAATAAAACACTGTCAAACAGAATACAGCAAATCATCAAGAAGATTATATACCATGACCAAGTGGGATTTAGGAATGCAGGGATGGTTTAACATACACAAATCAATAAATGTAATACGCCACATCAATAGTGCCAAAGACAAAAATCACATGATCATCTCAATACATGCAGAAAAAGCCTTTGACGAAGTCCAACACTTGTTCATGATGAAAACCTTACACAATAGGGGAAAGGAGAAATGGCAGAAAGGGAAGATTATATGTTTGTGGATATATACTTATAACTGTATGTATGTATAAGTATGCAAGATAGATAACTATACTACTAATTCTCTGTTAGTTCATCAGAAAGAATAGTTTGCATTGTCATTGTTTGATTGTCCAGTCATTTTAATGCCTAGATCTTGTAACTTTCACAACTACTTAAAAGATAACAATATATAATATATTGACTAGTATTGATTTCTTACTTTTTTAAATTCTGTATTACTTCTACCTATTTTTCTGTTTTGCTTTTTTAAAAGTTAAAAAAAAACTTACAGAAACTTGGAATAGATGGTATCTGCCTCAATCTAATAAAAGACATCTATGACAAACCAACAGCTAACATTATACTAAATGGACAAAAACTGAAAGCTTTCATTCTAAAATCAGGAACAAGACAAGGATACTATCACCACTCCTATTCAGTATAGTTCTGGAAACATTAGCCAGAGCAATCAGACAAGAGAGAGAAATGAAGTCACTAAGGACAGGAAAGGAAGAAGTTACATTATCACTATTTGCAGATGACATGATATTCTACATAGAAGACCCAAAAAACTCCATCAAAAGGCTACCAGAGTTAATAAATAAATTCAGCAGTGTAGCTGGATACAAAATCAACACTCAAAAATCAATAGCATTCCTGTACACAAACAACAAACTCACTGAGAAATTATGGAAATAATACCTTTCATAGTAGCATCCAAAACAATGAAATACTTAGGAATCAACCTAACAAAGGATGTAAAAGACCTATATGCTGAAAACTATAGTACTCTAAAAAAGAAAACTGAAGAGGATGTTAGAAAATGGATAGATATCCCTTGCTTTTGGTTAGGAAGAACCAACATTGTGAAAATGGCCATACTCCCAAAACTGTTATACAGATTTAATGCAATCCCAATCAAAATACCATTAACATACCTTACAGATCTAGAGAAAACATTTCTAAAATTCATTCGGAAACAGAAGAGACCTACAATAGCAAAGGCCATTCTAGGTAACAAAAGCAAGGTAGGAGGCATCTCAATTCCTGACTTGAAATTATACTACAAAGCTACAGTGATAAAATTAGCACAGTACTAGCAAAAAAAAAAAAAATAGACCTGAGGATCAATGGAACAGATTAGAAGATGCAAATACAACTACAAAGACACTCAGCCACCTTATATTTGACAAAGGGGTTAAACATGTTCACTGGAAGGAAGATAGTCTCTTTAACAAATGGTGCTGGAAAGTTGACTCTCCACATGCTGAAGAATGAAACTAGACCCATGTCTATCACCATGCACTAAATTAAAGTCAAAATGGGTCAGAGATCTAAATATTAAAATAGAAACACTAATTCTACTGGAAGACAAGGTAGGTAAAAATCTTGAAGACATAGGGGTAGGCAAAGAGTTCATGAACAAAACACAACCACATGGGAAGTACTTCAAAGAATCAATATCTGGGATCACATCTTATTAAAAAGCTTTTGCACTTCAAATCCCCAATAAAGTGAAAAGAAAACCCACAGAATGAGAAGGAATTTTAGCCAACTGTTCCTCAGATAAAGGACTTATATCCAGAACATATAAAGAATTGAAAAACATCAGGCCCCCCAAATTCAAAGACCCAATCCAAAAATGGGCATCTGAGATGAACACACACTTCTCAGATGAAGAAACACAAATGGCAAACATATACAGGAAGAAATGCTCAACATCACTGGTCATTCAAGAAATGCAAAGTAAAACATTGAGATTCCATCTCTCACCACAATGAATGGCTGCCATCAAGAAATCAACTGATAACAAATGTTGGTGGGGCTGTGGAGAAAAAGGAACCCTGCTCCACTGTTGGTGGGAGTGTATACTGCTGTGGCCAATGTATGGAGAATCAGTATGGAAAGTCCTCAAAAAACTAGGGTTGAAAATCTCCTTCAATCCAGCTATTCCCCTTCTGGGTATTCTCCCAGAAAAGCTGGAAATGTCATGTCACAGCAATATATGTGCACCCATGTTTATAGCAGCACAATTTGTAATAGCTAAATCTTGGAAACAACCCAAATGCCCATCAACTGCAGAATGGATGAAAAAGATGTGGTATTTTTATACAATGGAATATTACTCAGCTACAAAAAAGGATGATCTTGAGGCTTTTATAGGTAAACGGAGGCAACTTGAGACTATACTCATAAGTGAAATAAATCCAACTCACATTTGTAAATATCATATTGTCTCCCTAGTGCAAAAAATAAATAACAATTTAAAAAACTGAAAGAGTAATAAGATCCAAAATGCACAATAGATATTGTAATAAGGAAAGGGAAAGAAAGTGCTCAAAATTAAAGAACAGCTGGGATGGAGAAAGGAGAAATGGAAGAAAGGAAAAGATTATATGTTCATAGATATACACATAAAACTGTATGTATGTATAAGTATGAAAGGTAGGTAACTATACTACTAATTCTCTGTTAGTTCATCAGAAAGAATAGTTTGTGTTATAATTGGTTGATTGTTTGAACATTTTTATGCCAAGATCTTGTAACTTGAACAACTACTTCTAGGATAACAATATGCAATATGTTAACTAGTTTTGAATTTTTACTGTTTTTTTAATTCTGTATTATTTATACCCTTTTTTATGTTTTGCTTTTTAAAATTAAAAAAACTTAAAAAAATAAAATAGAAACACTCTGTTGGAAGAGAAAATATGTAGAACTCTTGAAGACGTTGGTGTAGGCAAAGACTTTATGAACAAAACCCCAATTGAACTGAAATACTACAAAGAATCAAAAAGTGGGATCTCATATTACTAAAAAGCTTTTGCATAGCAAAAGAAAGCACCAACAGAGTGAAGAGACAACCCACAGAGTGGGAAAAAAGCTTTGCCAGCTCTCCTCAGATAAAGAACTAATATCTAGAATATATAAAGAATTCAAAAAAATCACCCCCCAAGTGTAAAGAACCAATTGAAAACTGGGCATCCGAAATGAATAGACACTTCTCAGATGAAGTAGAAACAGCCAATAAGTATTTGAAAAATGTTCAGCATCACTGATCATTTCAGAGATGCAAATTAGCAACACTGAGATTCCATCTCACTCCAGGAAGAATGACTATTATCAAGAAATCAACTAATATCAAATATTGATGCAGTTGTGGGGGAAAAGAAACCCTCCTCCACCGCTGGTGGGAATGTAGAATGGTGTAAACACTGTGAAAATCAGAGAGGAGTTTCCTAAAACAAACTAAAACCAGAGGTTCCATTTGACCCAGCTATTCCCCTTCTTGATATCTTTCCTGAAAAAATTAAAAGCATCATACCATGCACTACACACACTCATATTTATAGCAGCACAATTTGCAATAGCTAAATCTTGGAAACAACCCAAATACCCATCAACCCACAAATGGATGAAGAAGATGTGGGGTTTTTTAATACAATGGAGTACTACTTTGCCATAAGGAAGCATAAGCTTGAGACATTTCTAGGTAAACAGATGCACCTTGAGACCATACTCCTAAACACATGTGTCTGAAATAGATCAAACACACATATTTAAATACCACGTTGTTTCTTGAAACAAAAGTATAAATAATGATCAAAATGTGTAAGAGATAGTGGGAAATGGGAAGGGGAACACAGGAGAGGAAGGGAGGAAGGAGGAAGGGGACAAGAAGAAAAGAGAACAGAAAAAAATAGAAACAAAGCTTTTGCAAATAAGGAGAGGAAGAGGGATCAAAGTGAGGGGAGGGGGATGGGAAAAAAGAAGAAGCAAAATATATCATGTACAGGTACAAATTCCCTATGAGGAATGCTATCATTGTGTATATCTAGAATGTACCAATAAAAAATAAAGAAGAGTTCACCAAAAGAGTCCAAAATCTTTTCATCATCAAAGAAAATTTGGAATAAGACACTATATCAAAAAAATCTCTTAAAATGCAATGTCAACTGAAAAGAGGATCAAACTGAATTAACACCCAATAACATAGAAGCATGATATACATACATCTCCTATAATATCACACACACACACACACACACACACACAGGAACCCTACTTATCAATGTATAAATCTTCAAAGCAAAAAATCCTTTTTGTTTTTAACTGGAGAAATAACCAGCACGTCTCATTCATAAAAAAGAGTAACTTCAATTTGCAAACAAAACTAAGCCCCTTGGTTCTTTGAAATTACATTGGAAAGATTATGAAATCTCTTTCCATTTTTCTGAGACAATACAGTATGTGACAAGATATCAGTCACTTTTTAATTTTAGTTAAATGACTCGTACTTTTTTTACAATGTAAATTAACTGTCTGATGAGACTAATACCCTATGAATTCAAGCTGGCTATTTATAGCAGCAATTTTATAATTGAAATAGAAATGCTATCCTAGAAAAAGGCAAGTCTGTTTTCTAAAACTCTATTCAAAAGTCATCAGTTGTAACTTGAAGAAACTTACATTTGCAGGTTTTATCTCCCAACAATAGTATAAAAAGACTTCCAGAGTAAACAGCAACTGGTTAATAATGGTGATCAGAGGTTCAGGAAAAAGAAGGAGTGTACACCTTCTGTCATTGCTCACAATTCCACATTCTTACTCTGTTTCTTGTCTTCTACTGTAGCCATGAACCCATTTCATTACAACTAGCAATTTCTCTTTGTGATTAGTGGGAAGAGCATGTTCTCTTGACAGAATCTACTACAGTCTATCAAGACATAACCATAAGTGTAGCCTCTATCTTGTCCTTGCATAATGACAGTAGTAATTCAGACACTTTATTTTGCCTCGCTGATGGGAAGAAGAAGATTCTGAAGGTTTTAAGCAACCAAAGATTCTGCAACTCAGTTCACAATGACCACATGTTATTCCTTGCAGCTGGGGTAAAATCTGATCCATATTCTATCCTGGGAAAACTGTGGTTGAGCCAGTAGGTTGGTGTAAATTCTTGGAGGGCTTAAAAGAGTTTTATGCAAAGTGTAGAGCTGGCCTGGCCTGAAGGGGAAGGCACCTGTCACAGCTCTAACCTCTCTTGTGACTGTCCCAGGACTCCATGGACACCCCAGCAGCTGTTCAATTTCCACACAGCTCTAGGTGCCAGGCCAGGCAAGCCCAATCCTTCCAAAGATTTATGAACAATGCATCCACTTTTCTGTCTGCTAATAAATTTCCCTGGAGCAGAAACAAAGCAAAAGGATGAGTGAGTATCACCCTCACTCTTGGGTGACACAGGTACCATCCTAGATTTTTAAAGAGGCAAGATAAATGTCTTTGTTACAATGAGTTTTATGCAAATATCTATCTAACTGAAGTTTGGCTAGACAGAGAAAATTACCTCTTTAGTTTAATAACATCTTATAAAGTATGAAAGTGATCTCAGAGATAAGAGGAAAAATTAAATGAGTATTTCACCAGGGAAAACTAGCAGGGATGTCTCCAGTGTTCCTTTTGATTCTTATAACCTAAACATATCACATAATCACATGTCCTTGAAGCACAGGGAGCCCAGGGCCTGGTAGGGAGGTCTAGACATTGAATATGAGACATTGCTTCCCCACAATGCCCTGGGCTATAATAAGCACCATATGGGATGGAATTAATTGCAAGATACATATTTGTTTCCTAGTGACTCATAGGACAAGGTCAAAGCCGGATCAAAAAAGGAGAAAAATTCTGAAAGCAACTAATGAAAGAGTCAGATGAGATGAGCGATACAGGTGGTGTCCTTGGGACCAGTCAGATCTGAAAAATCTAGAACTCAAGCCCTTCTGAAAAGGAGCAGATCCCCCTGGAGACAGACCAGCTGTGGTAAATGAGAGTCTGGACCAGATTAGAAGTTGGTCAGAGGTGGTGGAACCAGTGAATGGGTCAGACCAGACCAAAGGTGGAGCAGAGAGTTCCCTCCATAGTGACAGCAAGCATGGTTCATGACAGCGGATGGGGGTATGGACAGATTGCTCAGGAAAGGGCAGGTGCTCAGCATCCGGGCTTAATCCTGGCAAGGAGAGATGCCCTGGCATCAGCTCTGATGACCAACATGCCCAGATGGGGACTAGGATACCCAAGAAGGGTCTCAGAAACCCAGAGACTGTTGTACATAACAAGAACAGAAACCTGGGAACTGGACCCAGGGCTGGGGTATAACCCTGCAGCAGAAACTGAGAAGAAATTAGTTACCAAGCTCAGACACGATTCAAATCAGGGACAGGGACAAGACTGTGATTCTAACTCACAGGAAGTACAGTACCAAGCCCTCTTAATTGTCCCTGACTAACAATAGCCTGTTACAATTTCAACCTTGCCATTAGTAATTCTATTGTCTTAGGCAAGTGCCTTGACCTCTCCGAAAGCAACCTGATTTAGCAGCGGGAAAATTTCCCTCTCCCATTGGATATTCCCAGTCAAGGTGTTCTGACTCTCTGCCAAGGGGACCATCCTGTGTCCTATTTGTTCTGAGTCTGATTTGTCAACTTTTCCACTGATTAAAAACTAGTTGAATTTAGTTTGAAAATGAAAAATGTGTTTAAAAATGAACTAATGTAATTCACCATGTTAAATAAGGGACAATATTCATATGATCATCTCAGGAGATGCAGAAATTTTTGTTGAATTTATGTTGTTCACTATAGTAATAGTAGTATATTGATTAATTTGGTATCGATTCATTATTTTTAACTGTTAGCCAATTAGTTACAAAGTACTACTATAATCTGATACAAAGTATCTGTAAAAATCTGTAGAGCAGGGGTTAAGGATATAGGAAAGTCGTACAGCATTTACCTAAGGTGAGCAAGATCCCAGCACTGAGGAAAAAACTATAGAGCAAACATAATTCAGATTCATGGTGGTGAGATGTTAAAAGCTATCTTTCTGCAATCGGATATGAGAAAAGGATGTCCATCATCAACTTCCATTCACCCTGTATTAAAGATTCTCATCAATGCAGTAGGTGAAAGACAAAAAAAAAAAAAAAATGTAGGCCTGTGGATGTAGTTAAATGGTAGAGCACTTGCCTAGCATGCAAGGCTTTCAGGTCTGTATCCCAGTACTGTACCCCCAAAAAATTAACATTCTAGCATTAAGAAGAAATAAAAATTTCATTATTAATTATTATATAGTTCTAAAATTCAAAGTAGCCTATAAATAAACTTATTATAACTAATAAGTTAAATTAGCAAGTATGCTATATATAATGACAACATATAAAAATCTATTGTATTTGTATATCTATTGTATTTCTACATAGTGTTAACAGCTAGAAATTGAAATGCATAGTTTAGCAACAACACAAAAGTGGCAGATACCTAGGAATGAATGTAATAAAAAATATCCAAGTCTTCTACATGGAAAACTATTCAAACCACAAAAATAAAGATAAATTAAATGAGGCTGAAATAAACAAAGGAATAGAGCATGGCCACAGACTGCAAGACCCAATGTTATAAATTCTTTCCTGCCTAAGGGAGCCAGAGTTGGTTTTGGCTCCCCACCAAACCCAAGAACCCTAACTGACCCCAAAAGTTTGAGATCGAGGGCACCCCTCCCACACACAACTGATTTCCTTACTCTTAGTTGATAAAATAAGCCTTGTGGTTTCCACCTCTTTATTTTTACTCTTTTCTTTCTTCACCATCTGCCCAAATTCATACATTTAACCAGAACTCATCTTCTTGTAAATCCCTCCTATGTAACTCAATTGAAATTCATTTCTTTAGCCTTAAATTCTGTCTGACATGTAATTAATCTTAATGTCTGCAACTCATTTTATCTGTATGTAAGTACTTGTTATTTAACTTTTCACAACTCATCTCCCCAAGGAGAATATTCTCTCCAACAGGACAAAATTCAGACCTTAGATTTCTTTGTTTCAACTTTACATAATGCCCTTCACATAGCAAATACTCAATACACATCTACAAGTGTGACTTGTTTTGGAAGCAGCATGCTGCCACAATCACTGGATAAGAATGAGACAACCTTTTGCTTCCAAGCCAAGTAGTTGCAATACCCCAACATATTAGATATTCAAGATTGATGTGGCCTTTCCCCCATTAATTAGAAGAATATGGCAAACAACAATCCTGGGAGCTTCACCAATTCCCAAGAATTTACCCAGAAAACTGAGAAATTCTGTAGTCCCAAATCAAAGAACATAGCCCTAAATGTACAAAAAGACTCAAGATCTTTTTAAGTAAATTTTGTTTTCTTGGAGTTTAACAATACTTGAGGGACACAATTAAACTTACCCTCCTCACATAACCTCAAAATATTCTGAAGATGGTAGACACAAAAGCTAAGCTACGATCAACAACTCTGAAGAGCAGACCAACATGGAGGCAAGGTGGATTTAATAAGATGTCATAGGGGAAAAGTCTGAAATTCTATCATCAGAGGCCAGAAGTGAGAGAATGTTAATAAAGCTGAAGCAAAAAGCCTTCCATGTGATCACACACAAAATGAATTTACCTTTTTAAATACTTTGCTCTGAATATAAAATATAAGGCAAAAAAATGCACAGGATTGTTATGAATGTTTCCTGATTTCATTTGTTGACATTATAAGATAAAATATTTAAAACTCAGAAACTTAGCTTTTAAGATGACCAAAACCAGCACATCACATAAGTTTCCTCAGATTCCTAGAAGATAAAATCAAAATATAGATCCAGAAGTTTGCTCCACGTTGATCACCTGTACTAACCCTGGATTCAAATCTGAAACAGAAGGGCACGGAAGTGCCCAAAATGGACCCAGGACAAACACAGATCCTGCAAACGCTAAGCAGATTTTTCTGTGCCTCACAAAGATCTGTCTTCAGGGTAGAGATGACTTAGCCAACAGCACATGCAATTATTCCTTTTGGCAAAAAGTAGCAAGTGAGAGATACAAGACGTTTTTCTTCCTATGCAGTTCCTCCAACAGAGCAGAAGTGTGTGTGCGTGTGTGTGTGTGTGTGTGTGTGTGTGTGTGTGTGATTGGTTATTTATTTTTCATATCATTAAAAAACTTACAGTGATCCTTGGTTGTCTGTTCACATTTCTATCTTGTGTATCTCTACAGAAATCAGGAGACCTAGACTTTTAAAATGCTACTATCAGGGCTGGGGACATAGTTCAGTGTGAAGATCCTGAGTTCAAACTCCAATACTGGGAGGGGAAACTTAGTTTCAGAAGATCAAGTCTCACTATCAAGTATTAAGGCAGGAGGGGCTCAGGGGTCTCCTCATTTAACATGACATAGTAAGACTTCACTTGATTTCTCTAGTATCAGGAAGACATTAAAAACCGAAATTAGGAAATACACAAAAATCTTTCAGATGAGCTATGAAGGTCTTGATACTAAGACCTTGAACACATCTAACCTTTAATATTTTGTACACACTGTTTCTACATAAGTGAGTCATGTAGCCTACATTACTATATTATTTTTAGGAGTTTTCTTTCCAGGGGTAGAGAAAGGCCTATAATAAATATTATCAGACATATTTAGCTAAAATAGTGTTGATATTCTACCTCCTCAACCTTCTTTTCCTTGTATTGTAAAGAGACAATTTGCTAAGCAAGAACTAGGAAAATTTTCAGATGACCCTGATAAGTATATCAATGTCTTTAGAGGACTTACTCAGATCTGTAAGCTAGGCTGGAAAGATGTAATGTTACTCTTAAATGAGACATTGACTTCTAATGAGAGACAAGCAGCATTATAAGCTGCTATTACATTTGGAGATGAATACCACATTGCTAATTTTAGAAGACCAGAAGATAGACAGCCAGGGGAACTATCAGCTCCCACCGGCACACAAGCAGCTCCCACCCAAGACCCCAAATGGCCTGACAGCAAGACAGGAGATTGGAGCTGGAGACATTTTCAAGTGTGTATTCTCCAAGGTCTATGAAGGACAAAAACCAAGCCTGCTGGTTATTTGAAACTGTCAGTTGTTTTTCAGGAAAAAGATGAAAACCCCTCTCACTTCTCAGTTTATTAGAGACACTAATAAAACATATGTCCATAGATCCTGATTCAATGGAAGGACAGATTTTGCTTAAAGACATGTTTATTACCCAGTCAACTCCAGATATTAGAAGAAAGCTACAAAAGATAGCCTTTACTCCAGATAGTTCACCTGATTCTTTAGCAAAAACTGCCTCCTTAGTATTCTGTAATCGAGACTGGGAGAAAGCCAAATAGAGAAAGCAAAGAAACCAAAAAGTGGCTGACTTTATTGTGGCCTTAAAAAAACAGACCTTAAGTCTGATCCTCGGAGCTCCAAGAAGAGCTCAATGACTAGACTCAACTGCTACTACTATGGCAAGCCAGGCCACTTTAAGAGGGACTGCCTTAAGAGGCCCCTCAAGCCACGCCCTAATGCAAAGGTGACAACTGGAGGTCAGACTGCCCGCTTAGACACTTAGACCGCTTTGACTGAGGCCCCAGAGCTCAGATCCATACTATCAGCTGGTCCAGCAGGACTGAAAGGCTTCAGGGCCCTTGTCTCCTCCCTCTGGCCAGATTGTCATCGCTGCCTGTCATCTCCACAGAGGAGCCCTGAGTAATCAGGACAAGAGGTAAAAACCAACTGATTGCTGGACACTGGCACCTGTCTCTTTATCCTTCTCAACCATGGTCTTCCTTCCAGGCATTGTACCTCAGTCACCAAAACATGTTGCTTAAACTGCAATTGGGATAACTTTCTCTTCACTCATTCCTTTTAGTTTGCCTAAAAACCTGACTCCAATTCTGGAGAGATTCTATCATGTCTAAATGCTGTGATGTATATATATATCCAAGTTGCCAATTAATCAGTGATGCTGAGACTGGTTTTTACAAATACAGTATATATTGTTATTGGTGCATAAAAACTTAAGACAGCTTCATTTGTCAAAATAATGTATTAATCTGGTTCTCCTACATTATCAAAAATTTAGAGATAGTTATAACTAAAGCTAGAGGAATTTATGACAAAATGTCAGACTCCATCAATAAAAGGACCTAAGTGCCAATGGGTTACAATTGCTATAACTTAGAAACAGTTTCTAAACTTATCTGTCAGCCCTGCTGCTCATGCTTTGATTATACATGCATTTATATATACTTTGATTATACATCCTTTGATTAAAGTTTGTGTTGCCTAAAAGGTGCCAAACCCCAAGGCATCATACAGGCAAAACCAATAACAAATATGTTAAATTCTTTTAAGATTCCCTTTACTGGGATCCACCAGATCTTGTCCAGAAAAAAGGTTATATGCCACTTATTGAGGCCTCAACTAACTATACTCAGTGGCCCTTAAATGACACCACAGCTGGTCTCTCTATCCTAAATAAAAAAGCTAAAATTAATGAGACAGGCAGTCCTCCAAAATCAGATGGCCTCAGACATTCTAACAGCAGCACAGGGGGATACTTATGCAACTGTAAAAACTAAATGTGTGTGTATTCCTGATCTTTCTGCTAATATCTCAATAGCTGTTCAAGATATTAGAAGACAAATCAATGACATGTCAGACTCTAAAATTCTCTGGACTTTATCCTTATAGGAATTAATTCCAGCTCCTCTTGGTAAAAATCTTTGTTAACTGTACTTATAATTGTCCTAATAATTCTATTATTTTGCCCATGCATACTTAATCATTTGGCTTTGTCTCCTTTAGATTTAAAGCTGTATGCCTACTGAAGATAAAATATGCCTGGTATCTACCGAGAGCCATTAAATAAAACCTCTGCAGAGTATTCCTGACTGCCTTTCAACAACTATGACCCCCTTCAGCTGAAGAAACCAGATCAGTCATTGCCCATTAGTCCCTCACAGGAGTTCGGCTTACTTCTTCAGAGCGGGGACTGTAATAGGCAGCTGAGTTAGATAGAAATATTATAGGCAGTCAGACAGGGCCAGGCCCTCAAGGGAGCCAGCAAAGAAGACCAGATGTCTTGTGAACTTGGAGACAGACACCTCCTGCTGTGGGCCAGATCTCAAGACAAAAGGCAAAAGAAATGCAACCACACCCTAAGTATAAACATCAGGGATTGATATTCTAAATAGGTATGGATCACCTTGATGAAGCCAGGAGCCACCATCCCAACCCCCCACAGGAAGAGTCACTGCTCTTTAAGCATGCCCACTTGCTACATGACTTGCTTCCTGATTTGTCCCTGATTTGGTCAATTTTCCCCGAACAATTAATCTTACTGGTTGACCATAGTTCTGTCCTACCTCATGCCCATCTGCCTTGCAAGTTCCCAGTTTTCCCCATCTTGGACCCATTTCACCACATGGTTTTCCTCTATAAAAGTCCCTAGACAAGACAGAGCCTTTGGCAACGCACTCAGGACCCCTTCTGTCTCTCTCTCTGACAGAAGCTTCCTTTCTCTCAATAAATATATTCTGCTCTTAAAAAGAGAGAGAGAGAGAGAGAGAATTTGCTTAGATGATGAATTAGCTATAAACAGAATAATGTCTGGGTGGCTATATGAAAAGAGATATGCTACTTTCAATCATTACCGTTTTATGGCAGAGACGATGGTTTTAGAGAAGTCTAGATTTTTGTCTCGATAAACAAAGACTACGAAGTTGTTCAAGTTCAGAAACATACCAGGAGTTCTAAATACTTGGGCATCAATTACTATTCAGTAGAGGGATCAAACTGCAGTGATTTGGGGCCCCGGGACCACCTCATTTGAGCATTGTGCACTCTTGGTGGTGCTGGCTCACACATCCTTATCAGAGACACCAACTGTTCCATGTGCAAAGCTGCAGGGGGCAAGCATCCCCCTCTTCATTCACTACCTGCATCCATCACTGCTCTTTATTTGCGTTGTCTTGGCTTCCTCCCTAAACCAGGACCTTCTAGTCTGCCCTGTACCTGGGAACTTCTTGATGCAAATCCTTGCTTTGAAAGTGTGACTTTTCCATTCAAAGTGCTCTAATGGCTGTGACCTACAGAGAGAAGCCAAAAACCTCTCAGAAGGCAAGTCAGTCAAAAGTTTCCATGATGGAAGCACACCTACCTCCACACACTGAAGCTCTCACCCCTCCCAGATCCCCGCAAGGCCCTGAACACACTGCTCCCACCCCAGAGCTACTGAGCCCTTGCTCAGGAGCTGTTCCCTGCCATCCAGCCACACCCTTCCTGCCTCAATTATTCCCACCCACTTTTCAAGGTCCTGTCTAGGATCTGTCTTCTTAACGAGATTCTCCCAATGCCTCTAGGTCAGGTCAATCTCTTATGAAATAAAGTGTGTCATCATATGTTGGAAAACCAATCACACTCTGCCTGGTAATGCTTGACTAATCCACGCGTCTGTGGATTTATTCCAAATGAAACACAACTTCCTTGGCATGGACATCCAGCTCCCTGAGAAACCACTATGATGCCATGTACATTTACTTAACAAATACTTGTTGGGTAAAGGAATTACTTTCGAAAAAAAGTAAACTCTTCTTAGATAATTATACCAAAAGCCCTGCGGCTGTAAACCAACCGATAGGTCTGTATACTGAATTTTGGTGAAAGACAGGCCTGGATCTATCCAGCATCTCATGCAAGGTCTTACTCTCCTAGCATGGGGCACACTGCCTAGGCCAATGTGACACTCAATACAGAGGAACCAAACAAGTAAATAAAAATCTTTAGCATCTTGCTTTTCAAACATTCTAGTCCCATTAATTTCCAGACTTGGTGGGTGTGTCCTGATTTTGCTACCTAAATTTTTTCTCTAACTGTAAAATATCAGCAGATGCATTACCCTTCTCTCCATATCTCTTTTTATCTCCTCAGGAATCTCAGTACATCAATTATTCACCATATTACCTGCCATAGCCAGAGTGCTCTTTCCAAACTCACATCTGATTTTTGTTATTTCTGTCTCAGGAGTCTGCCTGGTCAGGCCAAGGCCCTAAGTGATCTGCTTCCTTACAATCGCTCCATGGAAACCTACACTCCAGCCCAAATGAATCACTTTCAAACCCCTAACATGCCAGATCCCATCTTGCTACCCAGACATGTGTCTTGCTGCTTCCTTCCTGAATACTCACCTCCAGCATGTTATCCTAGACCTCCTGATAAACATCTATGCCTCCTTTAAAATTCAGATCAAATATCACCTCCTCCCAGAAGTCTTTCTTAAGCAGAATTAAGTTCCTGTGCCTCGGTTTCTGTAGCACATCATTGATGTAACACATGTAGCATTTACTACCACCCAGTGAGTTATTGGTGTCTCTCTTTGAGCCCATCAGGAAACGTAAACTACTTATTTTTATACGTTTTCTTTATATTACTAGCACCTAGTGGTGTGTGACACTGACAAATAGTTTAATTAATTGTTACCATTTTAACATAACATGAAGTTCAAAAGAAAATAAAGAATTAAAATCACTAGAAACACAGTATGTCCTCACTAATGTATGTCAGACCAACTATACTTTTCACATAACATTTCTGCAAGTGTTTCCCAAAAAATGTGAAATTATTACACTAATGTTTTTAGACTTGTATGATCAACACATTTGGAGAAAAGTATGAATTAACCTGTTAATTAGGTTTATTTGTCACTACTAATATGCATGTAAATTTCTTAAGAGAAAACAGTCAACAGCAGTTTTATTTTAGCTGTGTTAGCAATGCTGATATCAAATATGACTGAAATAAATTTTAAAAGTTAAGGGAGAGCTGTGCATTTAGCTCAGTGACATAAGCATCTGCCTGGCAAGCACAAGGCTATGAGTTGTATCCCTCGTACCAAAAAAAAAAGTTCAGGAAGACAGAAAAACCGGTAAGTTTCAATCTTATAATATTATAAGCTTTTGAAACTGGAACTAGTTTTGAGAAAAGTTAATTTCAGCCAGGGGTTAATTTTTTTTTTTACAATCAGCCTAAAAATTACCCCGAGATATCAATACAATAAACCACTGTAGTAAAATTTGCAAACCCAAATCACAAACTTACAAAGTTAATAATCACGGTAAGAGACAGAGTCAAACAGCAACCAGTTACCTCAGTTAAGTTTGAAAGAAATTCTGTCTTCTACAAGGGGAGAGGAGAGATATGCAAATCATTGTGCTCCAAAAAATTTGAGCATTTATTAAAGTTATTGCAACATGAATTTTCCAATGAAGCATCTAACGGAGGTGATTTTAAAAATGTTGCTTTTATGTATCTGTTTGAAAATAAATCTTAGTTCATTTAAACATAATTGGGATAAGAGCAAAGTATACAGGCAAAAGAGAGAATATTGAAACATGCTACCTCTGAGATCTTAATATGATTTTGAACTTCTTATTTAAACTCTTTGGGCCTCAATTTCCTTCCCTTACAAAATGAAATTAATGCCAGTGGATTACGCAAATCACAACATTTCAAAACATTTGGTCCTCTGTTATTATCAAACACTAGGTTTTGACCTTGCATTCTCTCTGAAAGCTATTAGTATAGTCCTGTCACTAGCCAAGCCATGGTTCTAAACAATCCTGCACAATAAGTGGAGTACTTCTACCCCTTCTAATAGTAAAGAGAAATGCATCGGTGTGCTCCATGGTGACTGGAGCATGGTTCCATCTCGACAGTTTTAGGAGAAACCTACTGTACATTTTCTATGGCTCCTTTATAAATCTTTTCTCTAGTGGTGAATGAAAAGGAGAAATTTATGTAACAAAATTTTCCTAGCACTCCAAGGGAATATCACCACGTGGCAGTTTGTTTGCCAATCAAATTTTCATGTGAAAGTGCTAGGAGAGAGCACCAGAACAAATTTGAGGTAGTTGTCATTGAAATTTATCCAAATGGGTAAATTTATCAAATTTACAAAATTTACCCCTTGAGCTCCCTTAAGAAAGAGCAGTTTACAGGCCACAGTCACATGGGACCCCTCTGACCTTGCCTCCCTGCTGGCTCCAAGCACACAGGTCTCCTGTGATTCTCCAATCTCCCAGAAGGCGCCTGCCTTGAGGATTAGCACTGGCTCTTCCTGCCTTGTGCTTGGATACTCACTGTCTCACTCCCGCAACCCCTCATGTCTTTGCTCACAGTTCCCTTCTCAGGGAGGATTACCTTGATCATCCCTCATCTTCCCTCCACATACACCTTACCTTGCTCTACTTCTCCTCCTTCCTGTAGCACTTGCAGCCCTCTGGCATTTGCATAGACTTGTTAAACTTATTCTTTAGCATTTGTCTGCCTCTACTGTCAGATGGAAGACCCACAAGATCCGTACCTGTAATCCCTGATGGAGCTGAACATCCAGAACACTACCTTGATATAGTAGGAGCTCAATATTTTTGACTGAAAGACTGAAGACCATCAATGAGAGAGTATCTCACACTGCAGGGGATGGCAGAGTTGGAAGAAAAGGGAGTGACCATGACCAAGGTAGTAATAAAGAAGTAGCAAGCCTGGTCCCTTCTTCTTACCCCTTGTCACAGATTCAAACTGTTTCATCAACCTCCAAAGATGTGGAGGAAGAAAAGACAGACTAAGACGAGGGGAGAAAAACAGTAAGACAAGAAAGAGAAGAGGAAGAAGTGCAAAGGGGACCCATCTGAGAAAAGGCAGAATAAAGTTTTAGCCCTCCAAATGGATGGTGAACTACCTTCACCTTCCCCTGCCCTCTTTTCTCCCTTCCTAAAATTGAAACATGCTAAGATATTTTTAAGGTCCAATAAAACCACATGATTTAAGCAGACGCTACTAATTGTCAGCAAGCAATGGGGACTTGCTGGGGCACTGTAACCTATTTTTCAATCATACATGTAGTAAAACCACTCCTCACCTCTGCATCCAGCCCATTGCCAAAGACAGATACAATTTTTCTCTCCCTGTTTTTGTATAACTTTTCTCATTAGCACAATACTTTAGTAGTAAGTAGAAAGGCAGAAATCTCACGCATGTTTTCAAAATAAGAAGACCAATTCTTTGGTCACCAAAAACATTTCAATATTATTTAATTAATTAATTTGCCAATACTCCAGAAGACTTAATAAGTGTCATCTCTGTACTGAGTACTGACATAGTAAGACAGCATGATGTGATTTTTGGTTATAATGCAGGGTTGTGTCTTTCATCCTTCATATCAGGAAATAATTCTCATGCCTCTCGTCCAGGTTGAACTCTGGGGTGAATTGGCTTCCTTAGGACAATTTCTTATTAGTGGTTCACAGAAAAGAAGGTCTATCATTTATATATTCTCACCAAACAACAGCACATTTTATTGAATTTCATTTCCCCATTCTGTCATATGAAAACAATAGACTTTGAATTTATTTCCTAAATACACAATGTTAAAACAATTCGTTGTAAAGTTTTATGACATTCATTCATTTGTTTATCAAACATTTACTAAGTGCTACTAGATGCCAGCAAGGTGCTATGGTGAAAGTGGTGAACAATGAGGTGAATAACTTACACACACAGCCAACAGACAGCCCCTCCATTCCAGCCCCTGTCTTCCTTGAGAGCCACTGATCTAGTGAACGACTGCTGAAGTCCATGTAAGGTTCTGGTATATGTGACTTTCCAACAATAAATGTTATTCAATCCTAAAATTCATTTGTAACCAGAAGAGACCTAGAATAACAAAAATAATTCTGGGTAAAAAAGGCAAGTCAGAAAGCATCACAGTCCCTGACTCTAAATCAGACTACAATGATATCGTGATATTAAAAAAAAAAAAAATTAAAGAAAAAAGCCCAAAGGATCAATGGAACAGATTAGAAGACACAAAAACAACTCCAATCACACTCAGTCACCTTATCTTCAAAAAAAGAAGCCAAACACCCCCACTGGAAGAAAGACAATCTCTTTAATAAATGGTGCTGGAACAACTGGATTTCTACATGAAAAGATTAAAACCAAACCCATATCTTTCACCATGAACTAAACTAAAATCCAAATGGATCAGAGATCTAAATATTAAAACAGAAACACTAAATCTGCTGGAAGATAGAATAGGTGGAACTTTTGAAGACATTGGTGCAGGCAAAAGTCTTTATGAACAAAACCCGAATTGCACAGGAAATACCACAAAGAATCAAAAACTGGGATCTGATCTTATTAAAAAGTTAGTATGAATGGTTTAATACATACATTTCCTTCTAGTTCTTTTACTGCTACTGGATTATTCTTATTTTATTTTATTT
>RJWM01007845.1:0-75937 GCA_004363535.1 Dasyprocta punctata | reverse complement strand
ATTTATCCAGGCATTCAATAAACATTTTTAGAACCTTGTAAATAACAAGGAAATGTAGGTGGCCCTAAAAAAATTTTTTTAAAAAGGCACAGATTAATGAGTTCCTTCCTTCCTAGGAAGTAATTTAAGAAGTAACAATAACAACTCACGTTTATTGAGCTCTTAGTGTGTGTCATGCCTTGTGCTAAGTGTGTAAATTTACTCTTTTGATTTTTATTGTAGTATGTTATATATTATGTGGATGTGATGTTTAAATATGATCTTACATAAAACTTCTAGTATTGTGCTTAGGGCATATTAGAGCCTCACAAAAATTTTAATTCTGTTTCCTTTTTTAAAAAAGTTTTTTTTTTTTTTTTTTTTTTTGGCTACTAGGATTAAACCTAGTGCATTATACATCCAAAAGTGTATGCTTTACCACCTAGCTATACTTCCCAGTCCTAACGCTTTCATTTGCACAGTGGATATCACCATTTTTCTTTCTTACAATAGTAGTGATTTCTAGAGCCGTTTGATGCAACCAAAAGAATTTGTTGCGTAAACATGAAAAATGCCCCCAGATTCAAGGTATGGGCTGGAATGGTGGAATGAAACTCAGCCAAAGACAGAAATGATCTATTTGCCCTTCTGAAGGAGATGGAAACTGGCTTCAGGGCAGGCTTGAGGGTACGAGGGAAACAAAGAGACTCTACCAGCAAGAACTGGATGAGATGGTTGGGCTATCCTTGGTCGTGTAGAGGCTCGTGGGGGAGGCCCGGGTCCAAGGAACACACTGAAGGAAGTGCGGGCAGAGACACAAATAACAGATTGGAGCCTGTCTCATGATGCCGCAGCCTAGAGCCTGCAGAGCATGGCTTCCAGAACCGCAACAGACTCCAGCAGACTTTCCACAGAGATGGGGAGGAAGTTGCTGGAACAAACCCTAGCCTGAAACTTGCCCCTACTCTGAACCTCATCAAACCCCAATGTTTTTCTGAGGTTAGAAAAAGCCTGGCTTAGCATTTTTAAGACAATATCTATTTGCCTTTTGTCTCCCATTTGCAGCCAGAAGTGGAAGTTCTAAAAACCCATTAAAAACTTGGGGTTTTATTTTTTATTTATTTCTTTACTATATCCCTTGCCTGGCCAAAACCAGAGAATGCTGGAATGGCAAAAGCTCATTCTCCTGAGATATCCTGATCAAAGTCATTGGGAACTGCCCTGGCTAAGCATCTGAATTTTTCCATTCTTATCCAAACCAACACTTCAATCCCTTGCAATTTGCTCATACACATCCACCTTCTCAAGTGTTCTGAGGCATTTCTTTCAGCACACATATTGGCCTTCAAAGGATAACAAGCAATTGCACACTGACAGAAGTAGTATTTTCAAGTCTATACCTCCATGCTATCATCCAACAAAAAAACAGAACTTCTGTCAACATTACCTATTCTGTGTATTCCATGTAGAGCAGATGTATAGGGAAGGCAAAGTCAAATTCCCTCTTGCGTAGAAATTTATGTTCTAGTGCACATTTTACAGTTCTAAATTGTAAGTGTAGGATTCAGTAAAGTGAAATTTTAAGATAGCTTATGTAAATCCAATGGACAATCTGGTATTGTTCCTTTAAACTTGCCCTGTTAGGTAAGTTGTATTTTTGTCGGCTAACCTAAAATTTACCTACATTTTCCTATAGGTCACCTTTATTCTAAGTGACTTTGATCCATAGATAGGTTGCTTTTCAAGAAACTATTGTGTATGTAAAGTCTTACATGTCACCATCTTGATCATGTCTTCATTAAGAAAATTCCAGTTTACCTATAGTGTAGTATCTGTAGTACAGCATGGGGAGAAACTGGGTTCCTCCTCATGCTACTTTTCGTGATTTCTTTCCATGGAATATAATAGAAAGCTAGAGTTTGCCTTAACAAAAACTCAATTCTCAGGGAGCTCTTTCACTTTTTCTGTAGGATGAAAATAATTTATGTTTTTTGTCCTGTGCCAAGAGAAAACAGCCCATAGTGATGTCCATCCTTGCCTGTGATCTTTTTTAACATTTGTTCTACTTTGGTTATCTGGGTATTTCTTTAGTATTTCCTATATCTTTGGCTATTCCAGACTGAGTATTTGATGACATATTCATTAGTATAATCTTTTTCTAATGCCAAATGAAAAACATTTTTGATCAGATAGATGAACTTCTAAGGTTAGCATCCCTGTCTCAGTTTCTGATGTTTCCAAAATATACAGGCGATTCTTTAGTTTTCTAAATTTTCACCTGCTTCTTCTTTTCATGTAATTTGCCTTTGTGCAGTTATTTTGCACCACCCCTGGAGTGTTTTCAAATATATTTCAAACCCCCAAGCAACCCCATTTCAGCTGATTGACTTCAGGGAACTCTAATGCCGGCCAGGCATTTTGCTGCAACCCCATTTAGACTCAGCAGGAAGAACAGATTTAAAAGGCAGATTACAGTTTTAGCTTTTTAAAAACTGCTTTATTAGAGAGGCTAAAAGTCACAGAGGTGGTAAGCTGAATTCTTTTGAAATACAAGCAACTTCAAGACATTGAGGGAGCAGTTCATCACCCGTGGAGCTCCTCCCTTTGGGTTTCAATGATGGCAGGGACCAGCTGGCTCTGAGCAGTTTTCTTACAGGTCCTTGTGACTCCAACAACGGAATCCCTAAAAGCACCAAAGGGGATTCATTTAAGGGTTGGAGGCCTTTGAAAAGCAGCTCACCCCTGGGCTTCTGGCAGGCCATTTTGTGTGAAAGGGTTGGTTACATACTGGCCTCACTGAATTGTGAGGGGATGGCTGGGGCAGTAGGTAGAGAGCCACGAGGAGAATGTGAAAGTCACTTAGGAAAGAGTTCTTATGATAGGCACCATGAGTCCCAGAAAATAAATGGATGGATGGATGGGGAAATGAGTAAATGAATAACTAGATGAATGATAAAGAAAGGCTACTCCACTGGCTAATGCTTCACATGCCATCCTAAAATATGTGCTACGATTTATCCACGTGTTCTTCACTTGTCTGGTGCTCTGTTTGAACTGCTTCAGGAGCTGCTGGTAAAGTGGTTAAGGATCCATGAAAAGAAGGTTAGTATATGCAAAACATGGTGGTGCATACCTGTAATCCCAGCACATGTAGGAGGCTGAGGTAGGAGGATTGTAAGTGTTAGCCCATCTTGGGCAATTTAGTGACATAATGAGATCCTGTCTTAAAATAAAATAATAAAAAAGAGCTGGGGATATAACTTTGTGTAAAGTCCCTGGGTTCAATTCCCAGCACAGAAGAAGACAGGAAAAAAAAAGGGAGAAAGAGAAGGAGAAGGAGGAGAAGGAAGAAAAGGAGGAGAAGGAAGAGCAGGGGGAGGAGGGGAAGGAGGAGGTGTGTATAACCAAATATTGAGAGACACTGAAATTCTATAGGAGAGTTTCTATTTAGGAGTTAAAAGATGAAATGACTCCGAGTTAGAGACTGTGTGATAGAAAAAGTGTGCTAAAAAGCAGACTGGATCCTATTTAAGGGCAAAATGAAGCCAGGATTAAACTGGAGAGCTGACAAATCACATAAGGCAGATACAGAGTATATGTCCTACCACCCACTCTCCCTGTGCCCAAAGAGAACATCAGCAACCAGTCACAACTCTACCCCAAGCTTAGACACAGCCTCGGAATCCTTCTCAGCAGGCTGTTGCAGTCCTGGATTAAGCAGGTGATAATCCTGAAAGTGGCTGTGGATCAGTTTAGAACTCAGTACAAATACCCAGGGGAGCAGAAACGGGACAGAATCAAGCAGAGCCAGCCATGTGGGGACTGACAGAATATCAAGCATGTGCCACCCAACATGGCTGGCAGTCAGTACTGGCTTCAGAAGATGTCACCCTCAGTGTCTGGGATCTGTCACCAGATTTTTCTAGAGTAAATAAAAATTGTGTTTAGAATCTCCTGATTTTCAAATGTTAGATCCAAAAAGGGAGAAAAAGCAATGTTGTATAAGCCAAACAAAATCCATATACAGAAAATAAAATTAAAAAGGCTTGCAGGTTAATGTAGCCTCCAGGCTTAAAGAATGGAAGAAAGATTCCAGTGTGCTCTTCTTATCTTGCCTGAACTACCTTATTCCATCTGGGATGCAGCTTAAAAACAAAAGAAATCCATCTCACCAGGGCTTGAAGAGGGCATGTGACAAATTGTAGAAAATTATAGCCAACATTTTGTGGTTGCTGATCTTCCCTAGGTTACATGCTAGCAGAGACCTGAAAAACAGGCAAACTTCAAAGATCAAAGTTTCCAGGCTACCGAGGGGACATTTCAGCCAGCATGCTTTTGTATGCTTCCTCCCACCCAAATCCCTCTTTGTCAATCACAAAGCAGCTGTCAGCAAAGTTCAGATTCTGACATTGTCAGAGGCTAATGATGCCTTTCACACATTACTTATTTCAGTACTCCAGCCCTCTTGGTCTCTGTCTCCCTTTGGGTTGTTTACATACAATTTCCTTCTGAGTGGAACTTTGTTTTTCCTTTCCTTCTTTTGGGACTGTTGTTTTTTCTTAAAATAGGAGGTCATTTCAGGCAGAAATGTGTTTTCGCCTCTTTGCTTCCTCTATGGCTGGGACTGGGGCCCTTTTGAAAAGAAGGAAATTTCCACTTTGTTTATAAGGAGAGGTTGGTTTTCTTTGGATATCCTATTAATTTTCTGGGTAGGGAGTTTGGAGTTCCTAGGATTATCTAAGGAGATGAGGCCAGTCATTGGAAAGGCTTTTCTTCGGTTTGTTTGTTCTCATGTTATATACACTGCTTTTCTTAATGCTTTCTTCTCTCATTTCTCACGTTTTTTCAGTGAACCTATACCTCTTGCCTTTGCATTCCAACTCTCCACTTTGTCTTCTTCTAGCTTTAGCTGTCAATCTGGATTACTTGACCAATGTGCTGGACCAATTCCAGCCTGAGTCATACCTTAATACATTTGAATGGAAAAGTAATTTTCCTCCTCTTTAAAATGCAGGCATGACCCATTGGCATTGCTGGAAAACACGGGCTTGATCGTGCTACCTTCCTCTGCTGTCCTGCTTCATCCCTCCATCCCCCTCTACACATAACAGTTCAAGCCCGACGTCAGGTCATGTCAGCGTGCAAACAGGTGGGCATGGGCCGTTCCGGGCACCGTGCAGAGTTTACCCTGGACCTGATTAAGAATACATTCTAAGGAGGCAGCTTATTAATTTTTTAAAAAAATGTTTCCAAGTGCATGTATTCCCGAGCCAAACAAAATGAAATCCTTCAAGGTAAGCCTTATGAAGACTTTTGTTACTTGAAACAAAAGAAATATTAATTTTAAAACAATGTATTGCAAGCTACTCCTAATATGTAATTTATTTAAAGGGCCATGTTCACTAGAACATAATACTCAAAAAAGTCAGTTAAATGAAACCAAGCCATCAGGTCTCTCATTTTGACTGTTCAGTATCACTCCCTGCCATAAATTTTACTGCTTATCGAGGGAAAAGTTTAAATAATACATTAAATGAAGGTAAGTGATTAGGGCTGATATCAGAAAACTCAGTATCAGGGAAGTGTATGATGGTGGTTGGGACCATGGGTTTGGAGCTGGGCAGATCCAGAATCGGTTATCAGCTCCAATGGAACTAGCTGAATTGCCTCAGGCACATTACTCGCTGTGTCTATTCTTCAATTTCCAGTTCTGTAAAATAAGGATAATAATAGTACCTGCTTTGTAGAGCTGTTGAGAATTAATATGTTAAAGACATACTAAGTTTTCATCCGATGAACATGAAGCATTCCTTGTAAGTGTGTAAGAGGCACTTATGCATCTGACACTGCCTGTACTGGAATAATTCTATGAAATAGGTATCATTTTTATCTCCATTTTACCTGAAGAAATTAGGGTTCCAAAATATTTAAGTATTTTTCCATGGCCACAGAAAGACTAAGAAACCAAACCAAGATTCCAACCCAAGAGAACTGACATTCAACTTGAGTCCTTAACCACTAGGTAGCTTTTAACATCCTTTAATGTGTAATCTGTACCACTCCAGGTGCTATCCTAGGGTGCTTTCACTGTTTTGAACAGAGATGCTCAAAATGGCAATTCTGTTCTCCATAAAATAATTATACACAGTCACTCCTTCTCCGGGATTCACCTCCTAAGTCAGGGAAGTACTCACTTGATGCATTTTTAAAATATTATCTCAGTACAAAAAAGAAGGGAGGAGAAGAATGGGTGTTTTTGCTTTTCATTTAGCCAAAAATTAGTTACTTACATTCTCATTCCTCCTAGAGTTCTGGTTAAGTGAGATTATTCTGTACAATAAATACATGTGGTAGAAATTATAGAGTCAAATACCTTCAATTTCAAAAGATACAAACTACTCTAATTTATCTAGTTTCTAGAGAATTAAGTTTTAAACTGTTGGTGAATGGCCAAGTAATATTTTTATTGTCTGGAGGAATGAAACTTGAAGAATTGGAAGAAACAGGAGGTTGTGACATCAGAGATAGAAATAAAAACCAGGAGTTTGTCACAGTAATATATTCTAATAACCAAGAAATTAAAAATCACAAGATATGTCTGCATATTTAGAATAATAAGCTATGCTCAAATATAGCTTATATTTTATTTTGTATTTTATGTTATCACAATTGATTTATTTAGGAGAAATAGCATTAGATGAGGTAAGCAGTAGAAATATTATCAATCTATTTTATATAGGAGGCAACTGAGACTCTGAGACCCAATTGGTTGGCCTAGGCCAATAGCTGGTAATTCTTAGAGCCAAGACTAATCATTCCCTGCTCCTTCTACTCAATCACAATTCCCACTGGTAATGCTGCTGAACTTGGTCTGTCATTTTACTTCACCAAGATGGCTGTTCTCCAAGAGATGGGAACCAAGAATGATTTTGTGGGGAAAGGTCCAGAATAAGAGGTGACGATGCATGTGTACTCCCTCCCAAACCACCCCCTAAGGCCCTCGGTGAGTTGGAGGAGAGGGGTTCCTGGCAGGTGGGGGAGAAACTGCAAGGGGCATACATTCCACATTTCCACATACAGTTATGCTCATCCCACAGTTTATTTTGTATTAAAACTCCCAGCTCTGCATTCAGACCTGCAGAATTGGATCTTGGTACCACTCTTCCCTAATTTTTTTTTTTTTTTTTGCCTCATTTCCTTGTTGGTAGAATGATATTGATAATTGCACTGATTTTTCAGGGTCAGTGTCAAAATTAAACAAAATAGCCCATTTAAACTGCTTAGCATTTTGACTGACATGTAGTGAAAATTTAATGAACACTAACTATTAACTTTATTATTTCATGCAGAGATATAAGTGGCAAAGCCAGGATTTGAACCCAGCCAGCAGAACTCCAGAGACTAATGGCTTAACCACAGTCCCACACTTGCTGCCTTTGTACTTGCTTTGTCCATCTGCCTGAAGTGGTCCCCTAGAGAGCTAGCTACATGGCTCTCTTCTGCTTGCTGTTCAGGCCTTTGCCCAAATGGCATTTCCTCTGAATGACCTTTCCTGGCTACCTGATCTAAAACAAGTTCTCCATCCTTTTAAACTGCTTAATTTTTCCCCTACTCAGAGCAATCTAAAACTGAATATTTATTTGATTGTACATGGAATGCTTCCCCACCACTACAAAGTAAGTTCTATGAAGACAGGCGCTTAGTTGGGTTTGCGTAAGTCATTTTTTTTTTTTTTTACCACAGAACATAAATTTGTTTGTCACATCAGCACATACACTGATGAACAAAACACATTAACATGACACCTAACATACTAAAATACTGCCAACAGAGGAACAAAAATTTTGGTAAGCTCTAGATCCTACTCTTAAGGAATTTGTACTTTGGCTGGGAAGAGACTCTGGAAAGATCCATAGAAATCCATCTAACCATCATGATAAACTATGCCAAGTTTGAATGAATTACGACAAAGTTTCTGGGCATTCACACTGTGAGTTATCTTTTTGCTAAGGTGCTGACTTCTCCACCAAGCCAGTGTGACATACCCTTCCCTAATGAAATGCTCTAGAGGCAAATACCATCAAATCAAATGATAACATTTTGCAAAGCCATTTCAAGAGAATTTAAATGTTCTCTGTGAAATCAGACATAGTATTCTTTTGGGGATGACATTCTCCAGAAGACTGCAGACAGTACAGTGAGTTCTACTCAAAGCATGTTTTTATCAGTATAATCTACTCCCAAAAGTAAACTGGGGAAGTAGATACTTTACAACTGTTAAAGATCTTGGGAGATGGAAAAGCAAAATAGTCACTTAGTTCATTGAAACCAAACTACTGGACTATGTCTCTGTGTGAGTCATTAATCAATCCCATTAAGTTATAATTCTTTGCTAAGCTAAGAAAACACAACCCAAACAGTAGTGAGTATTTCCTCCCCTTGCCACTTACCCCTAAAAATGAAGAGTGATCTTCTAAAAAAACTTCACTCTTCCTGAGATTAGCAGGTCTGCAAAACATCCACAAGATTTGTCCGGAGAGAAAATGTGCCAGATGCAATGAAGTGAGAGAACCTTGTTTGATGCTGACCACTTGCATTGGAACTGATTTCCATAACCCAGATAAAGCAGTGCAGAGCTACCCAGGACGACAAGACTAAAATAAAACAAATCATTTACAACATGATTTCCTGCCGAGCAGTGTTCTAAGCTGTCCCGTGGTGAATAGTTGTTAGCTAACACAGAACAGACCTTAGATCTTGAATGCAAATATTTTTATATGACAAATGACACTGTGTATGTGTCGACGAATGGGGACCACAGGAAAACAGCATGATACAATATAACCATCAGTGGTTACAGCGCAGAACGTCTACCCTGTTCTTCATCAGAGAAGTTCACCTTGATCTGATATGATGGGTCAAAGGGATTAGTAGCCCCTGGGACAGCCAGATTCACACTCATGAAATAGGCCATAGCGATGCCCACTGTTGCTTATTATAAAGCCAACACAATCGAACATAATTTATCAAGTGTCTGGTAGGTGCAATGTCACAGGTTAGAGGGTTAAAGAGCTAAAGATTTGCAAGCCATTCCTGCTGTCAAAGAAGAAGAAAGTACTAACTTAAACGTGACCTCATTTAATTTGGTCCTCAGAGAAATCTGGTAAGGCACACAGAGCAGACTCTAAAAACCCCACTTTATAGATAAGAAAGCCAAATCAAAGGGGTGAGGGAAATGCCCAAGCCTGCCTAAGAGTGAACCCTGGAACTGAGACTTGGGCCCAAATCCTGGCTCTTGCCACGGCCCACCCTGCATCTGGTTCCACATTAGGGGGAAGCCTTCCTTCAAATATGTTCCTGAGGTGAATTAGAAACTGACTGACAACTCTAAACATTCAAACCCTTCGGTATGTCATTGAAAACATTATTTAACTCTCTTTCATACAGTAGACCGTGATGTGACCACATGACCAAAACAGCAGATTGTCTCGGACTAGAATCTCTTCTTCAACCTGCAGGGCTCTCCAAGACTCCCAGACAGCAGCCTGGGTCTGAGGCACTCAGAAGATCTGAGGGTCTTTGAATTCTGACATTGCTTGGGCTGAGTACCTAGACAAATAAGTACATCTGCTCTCTTTGATTTGCAGTAGGGATCATCTTTCCCAACTTTTTCCTGGTGTCCCTTCACTGAGCTTTTGTCTCACTTTGGGTTTACAAGTCATTTCCTGATTTTCTGTCACTTTGGATCACAAGAAGGTATTGTGCCACCTGCTTCAAGGTCAGAACAGTGCTGTTAACTCTCTCTGTATTTCTAATGGAACTTCATACTTTCTACCCTACATCCTCCGTCTCTCTGTCTCTGTCTCTCTCTGTCTCCATTTCTTTCTCTCTCTGTCTCTCTCTTTCTCTCTCTCTCATCTTTGAATTTAAAAGCCACAAAGATAGCATCAGTAGTGAAATGTTATCTCTTAACTAACTACTGTAAGCACAAAGTCTTCCATTTGTGAAGGATGCAGTCTGCTGTATAAATCAACAACTTTTTATCTGGTTTCCACTTACCGCCTCTGCCTTCTTTGGACTTCTACTGGGCATCATCAGTCATATCTATAAAGATCATTTTTCACTAATTCTCTTTATTTCTCCAGCTCTATGATTTTTTTTTTGTTTATTTTAAATGCTTCTTGAAGTGGTTTGGAAGGAAAATTCACAAAATTTTCAGTTTTCTCAAAAATGTGATTGATCTAGGTGCTCACGAATGAAGAAAAAATGCTTATTGAGTTTGAAAGAGATATGTTTTGGCTAAGCCTTGAAATGCCCCAGTAAACAAAGGTTTAAATTTACCTCAGTCCTGAGTCTTAGGGTCCACAGGTAAATTAGAGACCCCCAGGGAAACACATCTTAAAGGGAGACAAAAGTCAAGGAAGATCATGAAAATCAATCTCCTCATTTTACTTAAGAAAAATGAAAGCCCAAAATGGTGGTATAATTTGTCCAAATACGCCCAGCTCCTTTATAAAGACCCAGGACTATTGCCCAGGTGGCCTCCTAGGCCTCTATGGAAAGCTTTTCTTCCACTCACTATTCCAACTCCTGGCTTAAAATAAGTATGATCAGTATTTCAGTTCCTGCTTTCATTAAATTGTTTCTGTTCCATGGCTCCTTATCCTGCCATCAACCCTCTCCACAGTGTGGGCCACTCAGAGTCACAAATGTCAGACCCATGACTAAAGAATGGTTGCCATCAAGAGAGAAGGGACTTATCTGGCCCCGTGGCAGCACCACTTCCTGCCAAGACAGACGGGGATCCTCATTCGAACTCTGTCAGCCTGAAGGTCTTAGAAACCTAGCAGCGCTAAGAGATCATGCCCAGATTTGTAGTGGACGACTGTAACGAATGCACTGCCTCTGGGTCAGCTGACATTACGCTTGTAGTGCACTCTGGTTGTCAAGAGTAAAATAGTTCTACTAGAATCCTTTGTGATTATGTTAGTGTCTCACTGCCTTTATTTTTTTTTTCTCATCCTACCTTCTATTATTTTCCTTTTCTTTATCTCATGTTAATTTGTTCTTAGATAGTATTATTCTGTGGAATATTAAATTTAAAAGATGAAAAATATGAGAAAAGTTATGTAAAACAATGAATAAGTCAAATAATTCAATTTATTGAAGCAAGCTAAAATGGAAAGAACCCTAGGGTTGAAATCAGAAGGTTGAAATTCAAATCCAGCCTCACATCTGCTCTGTGATTTTTGTCAATAGCCGAATTTCTTTGACCATTTGTGTGCTTATTTGTAAAACAGAGGTAACAATCTGACAGGAAAAAAAAAGTCAGGGGAAAGACAAATAAGGAGTCACCAGATGAATTTAGTGTGTTAAAACAGGCATCACAATAAACTAGTTTATGACAAAAGATGCTCAAGATATCATTGGATCTCTTTATGAAGTTTCTTTTACTTGTTTCTCTTCTCTTATACCATTAACACTATAATGTATTTTAGAAATACCAAGTTAATTTTTATAATCAGATTTAAGACAAGTAGAAAGATATCGTAGTAGATATTATTGTACTATTTATTATACATTTGATACCATAATGTTTATTCAAGAGAAATACATCAAATATTTGTTCCATTCAGGCAACATCATGGTCAAGAGGCCAACAGTAGTAGAACTTTAAAAATTCTTCAGAGAAAAACAGTAAATAGCATGATACAAACTTTCAACTTGTACTAAGAAATTTTTTAAAAATCACTGAAACTGAACATTCAAGGCATCCTGAAATTTATAAACAACCATTATTTTTAATGGAAAAAAGCAACATTAATGTTTAAAATGCAATTTATAAACAGAATAAAAATTAATAAGTTATCAGCACTGGACTATAAACCACATGGTTTTTTCTTCTGTATTTTATCTTCCACTCGTTCATAGGTTTCAGATGATGTGCAATTATATTTTGAATTCTAACTTCCCCTTATATTGTAATTGTAAACATTTTCCACTTATTTAAATGGCTGCATAATAGTTTATCCTGCTGCTAAGCCTTTATATAAACTAACTCTTCCCCTAACTCTAGACATACATTTGAAAGTTGAATTAAATTTTGTGATTTAGAGATTTTCACTTTAAAATTTTCTTGCATTTCATTCACACAGAAGAGCATGACAAAGACATTTAAATCAGAGAGGTATAGGAGATAAATGCTAAAAACTGCTCTTGTTGGGGGGAAGGCGTGACAACCTCCCCCCAAAAAAAACCCCACGTTTTAATATTCATCACCAGGTATTGGACTGAATGAGTCTTTAGTTCCCTTATTTGAATTCATTCCACCAACCGCTTGCACTAATTCTGTATTCTCTTTGGCCAAGTAGACATAGCCTAAAAATATTTGCAAGAAAGACCTCTGGACTTATTCAATGTGTGTTTATCTGCTTTTGTTTATATCCTGTCTTGTTATGAAAAGTTTAAGGCAGTTCACTTACGAGGTTTTTTTTAAAAGGAGTAATGTCTTTAATAGTCCACTTTTCCCTGTTTTTGTTTTTCTGTACTGAGAGTATTTGTGTTAGTTATACAAGTAGAATTATGCATCTTAGAGTCGTGCTTCATTTTTCATGTATGTAATATTTTATTTCCCATTTGCTCTACTTTCTATAGAGATTAGTTGGACATGAATAGTTTCACATCAGCGTTCAGAGTTATTATAAATATCTCACATTTGTCTTTGTTATGGTTCTTGTGTAATTAGGATCTGGGTGGAATATTACTTGTTTAACCTTCTGAGGTCACAGACTTTTCGAGTTTATACAGGTACTACTCAGCTAGGAAGCAACAACAATGAGAAAGTTAAATATTGAAAATTTCGGAATGTAGTGCTTTACAACAACATGCAACTAGCTAGGTTTTGGACAGCAATTGTACAGGATAGTAAAAGACTGGAAATATCTTACTGCTTCTTGCAAAGTGAAATTATTTCATCATTGTTTGGTTGGGCACCACGCACATTTTTTTTCCCTGCTTGTTTTAGTATTTACTGTGTTTAAAACTTCTGTATTTTGTGCTATGACGGGGAGGCGTTTTGGAAACACAAGGGGAAGGATCTGATCTCTAGCTATTAGGGGACTTTAGAACTGACAAACTATTTGTGGTTCTCACAAAAACCCATGGAAAAGGATGGGACAGGAGTAAGTATCCCCATTTTATAGGATTGAAACAAAGACTCAGAAACATCATGTTATACTCCAGTTCATCAGAACTAGAAAATGAAAGACTCAGATCCAGATATTCCCATCCTTAATCCAACTTGCATACCACCATTCACAGCTATAATTAAGATTTTCACTAATTCTTTCCTTTGAGGATTTTCTGAAACTCTTACCTGCACATTAGTTTTACAGTAACTCAAGCCAAGGGAAATCTGTGTGAAATGACTTTATTAAATATGGTTTTACTCCCCATGGAATGAACCCAAGAGTTGTCTCTCTCCCCCACCAAAGTGTTCTCTTTATTTAATGAGACGAAACTCGAAAGAAGGAGACTTCTCCCAGCAGCTGAGCGATTGGGGCCTCCTAGACTGCTTCTTGAGGAACAAGAAACATCACCCTCCCTGGCTGGTGGCGGCTTTTCCCCTGGGTTCCCATATATCCTCTCTTCACTGAGCCAAAGTCCACATTCCTTACCCTGTCACCACACACAGTTTGACCCCAGGCCAGGGTGGCGTCTTCCTCAGTGCCTTTGAGGTCACAGCCAACGCTGCCCTGTGGACTCGCTGGCAGTGGGTATCCGGGGACAGCTGCTGCCTGAGTCTCTCAGCGGCAGCCCCTCGCACGTTACTTCACAATGGCCTTGTGTTCTCCCTGCTTGCTGGGAGGAAGACGCCTCCTGCTCTGCCCAGGCCTCCCACCAAGCGTGTTACTTAGGGCCTTCAATCCAAACAGGATACTGGTCGAGCAGTGCAGATTATTTGGCCACCATTGCCTCCTCTGCCTCTCAGCTGCTTAATTCAGTCAGAGTTTTCAGGACCCCATCCCAGAGAGGTGTAGGTTGCTGTTTTGTTTCCTAGAACAGGAAAAATGTGAGTATTTTTTCCTATTTTCTTCCTTTTTTTTTTTTTTTTTTCTGAGCTGCTTTGAAAGACATGAGAACTAGGCCCATTGCAAAGAGATATTTTTACATCCAGATTGGAAGAAAGAAGTCTTTACCCCAGTGTCTGAGAAGCTTTTTATTATGAAAACCTGGGATGGACCACTTTGAATAAGAGGGCACCACCAGCAAGGTTGGAATACAACAGCGCCGTCTACTGGACAGAAGGCCGACGTCTCTGAGGCACTCTGCGGTGACCACACCACCACCCTTTGCAAACCCAGCACCTCCAGTAAGAGGCAACTACCATGGGTCACTTCTTCCAGAACAAATTTTAGGCCTTAAGATCTGCCCTTAAAACAATTTCAACAACTTTATTCCCTGAATACCCACATCAACCCTATTCATCTACTGTCATTTTTTTAACACTACCCCCACCATCTGCACTTACTAAACACCCTCTCACCCTGACATGTTACATTCATTCCTTTATTCATTCATTTGGCACCAGACTCTGTGCGAGGTATGTGAGGAATAACAAGTAAAACACAGCTTTCTCAAGCACCTTTTGTAGGGCTTCTCGGATTGATCCTGGCAAGAATATCTATTTCTAGTCTTTTTCTATCAACTTCCTTTTGGTTCTCATTTTCATTTTCTCAGTTCCTCTCTAAGCTCTGTTCTCTTCTAAGAGATCACTGGAATACTGAGGTACCTGTGTAAATTAACCAAACTGCTATATTAAATGTATTAACCCAGTAATATATTTCTCCTCCTATGTAAACTCAAATCCTAGAATCTCTAAGATGGCTATGCAAGAATGATTTGAAGACTGAGCTTTTTGGGCAGCTTATTAGAGAGATAAGTGGAGGTCAAAGAAAGATGTGGGGCTGAATATGTGTTCTTCACCCGGTTATCATAGTCAGCTGTTACCTTCTTAATACGCACAAATGGTCAGCTCTGGTCAACAGATGGGAACACAAAACTTAAATTTCCTTAGATGTAATTATTTTTATGACTGTATTGTTTATTTTCCATTACTAATAAATATGTGGATAAAATGTGTAACAAAGTCTTTAAAATCAAGTGGACCACTGTAACATCATTAGGAGACAAACTACTGCTAATAATGAGATAAGATACCTCTCTATAAATGTTGGGAAAATGGAGGAAAATAGAAATCTGACTTCTGTATACCCATTACTAGAACAGTCTCCAAAATAGAGAATATTTGCAATGCGACAGAGAGTAACTCCCCAGGGCTCCTTAACACTCAGATAAAGCCAAGTCCAATGTGTGCTCATAGCCTCAAGGGGCTGAAAATTTTCCTGGATCCCCAAATTCATCTTTTTCTTTTAGACCAAGTCAAAGCAACTTGGACAAACTAAATAAATCTCAGTATTTAGAATTATCTAGGGAAATTAAGTTTATGTGTTCTTTCTTAATATCATCTTAGTAGTTAAAATAAATTCACCATTAAATTTGTTTTTTTCTAGGGATTGGGGGTAGAGCTCACTGATAGAAAATTTGTCAAACCTGTGTGAGTTCCTGGGTTCCATTTCCAGCATGGCAAAAAACAAACACAAAAAACTTTTTATAATGGTAATTTAAAGGTATAGATTCTATATGTAAGGCTGTGTTCTGGTATGTGTGAGGGCGATGAGAGGAGGTGGAACAGGGATAGTGAGCAAGAACTAATCATGTTACTCCTTATAACAGTTCTTGTGTTCTTGTAATCCAAGTCTAGTTTTTATCTGTAAACATTTCTTTTCTGTTTTAAGCAATTCCAGATTAATAGGCTGTTTCAAATGAACCATACGCTTCAATTTCTCATTAAATATGTTACTAATAGCGCATAGTGGCATTGCATCTTACAGTCACAAGACAGTTTTTTGGGCTATATCTGTTGTCTTTTCTATTTACCCAGTGAAGAATGGTACTGATTAGAATATTTGCGGGTGGCCATTAATTAATGCTTTATTGACTTCCCTGATTAAAAAGAATCGCAAGTTTAAAGCTAAGCGAGAAGTCCTTGGTTTATATTGCTAGTTTCTGCAAAGATGAGAAATTTTGAGGTACTAATGATAGTATTGCTATAGAAATGAGAAACGACTGTCCACATACATCAAATGGTGTTTATTACGTAGAACTACTTCTGTAAAAGGTGTTGCTCCCACCGTCCCGGGATTTGTTTTCCTCCTGGCATGAACTGTCTCTGTCTCAGAGCCTAGAATAGGAACTGTGTCATCCACACTGACTCCTGCCTGCAGCTGTAACTTTCTAGAGATCAAAGGAGCCCCCTGTCTGTGTTGTCACCATGAATGACAGGCCAGCATTGTGCAGTGCAGTAGATCAATTCGCTGTACAAAAAAATAATAGTTCCTTTTCCTTAGCTGCTTGAGTAAAATCAAAGTGATGGTCTCAAACAACTTAATTTCATCCTTCAGGTACAAGTCCTTCTTGAGGGATAGCTTGTGGTATAATTGCTTCCTGGTTAACCTTTTCACTGTTTTGCATCAATTTTGCTCCACCTTTTTTTGCGTCTAATCGTCGTTTTAAAATGAGGGTCATGTGAGTATTTAAAAACTAAAAAGGATTGAAGAGGGAACTGTGATGAACAAGAATAAGAGATCTGTATTCCTTGAATTTTAAAATAGTCATGAAGCTTAAAAATCCACTATTCCACCTGCGGAATCGTGGGATCGTCTATTTTTCTTCAGTCAGTTATTACTCCTTTCATTCATTTTGGTTCTTTACTGACAAAGACTACACATTTTAAAGCCCAACAGGCAGTGCTATTTTGCTTTCTAGTAAAAACCAAGAACCTCCCTGCATTTCCATTTTACTATTTTAGATTATACCAATCCTTCTGATGGGTAATATTAAGAATTTGAATGTGTGTACAATTTTATTAAGGTGTTCAACTTCAAGAACTACGTCACAGAAACAGTAAAGCTTCTCACCTTATGGCAGCTAGAAAGAGACAAAGGAGAGGACCCGGGACCCCAAGATGCAGTTCCCAAAAGTGAACCCCAGTCACTCACTCCAACGTCTACTTCTTGAATTTCTATCACCTTTCAATAATGTCTTCAGGTTCTGAATGCATCAATGAATTACTCCACTAATGAGGTTAGAGCCCATAACTCAATCATCTTCCAAAGCCCCACCTCTGAAAACACGGGCCTTTGGAGCACACAGAAAAGGTTTCAAAGAAACATCAAAATGTCAGCAATTATACTTGGTAACAAAGGTTATGGGGAAATAATCATTCTACAGTACTTTCTATGTTGTATACATTTTTATTAAGCACTCACTTTAAGGAAAAAAATAGCTCTTAACTACAGAAAACATTTTATCAGGGTTTTGTTCGCTTCAAATGAAACTACTTACATGAGAAAAAAACTCTAGCCACAAACTACAGTAAATTTTATGTAACAAGAATGATTAAAGAATGGGGTGTCATAGGTAAGTGGGAGTGAACAGAGTCTAGATGAGTATAGGGCAAGGGCACATCAAAAGGAACACTACAAAGTGGCTTTTATCCAAACTTTTAAGACTTTCTATTTTTAATGACTGGACCAAAACCAAAATTAGGCACCTCTCAATCCAGCACAGTGGTTACTAGCCCACACTGTTTGCCTGTAAACATACCCAGTCCCTCCTCCTGGTTCCCCCTCACAGACGCTCTTGTATATGAAAACAACCTGAAGCAGTTATAGTCACCGAACAGTCTTGTCAGTGGAGGACAGAGGGGCTAAATTCCTGTTCCAGAGCTTTTTAATCCTGAGACGTGGCCTAAAATTTCCCTTGGGAGATTTATGACACAGACACACACAAAAAGGGAGGTGGATGAGGACGAGGAGGAGGAAAAGGAAAGACGAGAAAAGAAAAGAAAAACAAGCTGTTAGGCACGCTTTCATTTTGAAAATTGAGAAACTGATTTCTAGAGTCAGAATTACTTATTCACCAGAAGGAAAATGCAGGTCCAGAGTGTAGTTTCCTGACTCTTGCTTTGCCATTACCATCATCAAAGCACCATCAGAATCCGCACAGAACTCCTTGTAGGACAAACAAGATCTGATGGAAAACCAGCATTCCTGTGTCCGACCTGAAGTATTTGTTTTCTAGCTGAAAAGTCCCTGTGCAGTGTTTCAAATTCTTGAGGTTCTTATGAAAGGTAACAAACCAACTTATGAAAGTCTTTAAAATATCTAATGCACAACTTCTGAACAGCTATTGTGTTAAACGTCACAAGAGATTTTCATCTTAGTATTTAGTGCCTGGCAGGAGATGACTCAGTGCCATGGAATTTAATTTTAAATTGTTTTCAAATAAATTCAAATGGTCCAATAGCTTGAAATTTTGGAAGGTGACAAGGTGGCTTTGGAGATTTGAGAGTTTTCAAAGCCGTATAACAAAGGTTATCTCTGACAATCGTGGGGATTTATGAAGCTCTCCACCCTAATTGTTTCTAGAAGCCCTCAACCATGCTTCCCTGTGCAAGAAAATTATATTGGGAATTCTTGTCATCTCTGCTTGCCTGGGACCTCAAAGTATCAGCAGCATATGCCCAGAAACTGCTCAAGCATTCCGCTCTGGGGTTTGTCATTAAATCCTTGTTCTCTGGATGCTGAGGTTGAGGGTGCAGCGATTGGTCAAGGTCACCCAGTGAGTCCGTGGCAAAGCTGGGAATACAACTCAGACTTTCTGACTCCCTCACCCATCCCCTGACCAACAAACCACATGCGCTTGACCAGGATGAAACAAGTTTGTCTGTCTCAGCATTCATAGTGAGCAGGGTGGAGAGACACTGCCATTTCCCCACTGCCTTTTCCAACATTCGTAAGTCATTTATTTCATCAGAAATAGGCAAATTGTTCCAGATTATTCTTCGCACTAAAAAACAAAGTGATTTTTTTATTGGTCAAGGACATGCTACTTGAATTTGGAAGAGTAAGAGAAACCATCTGACCCCATCACATCCCATCGTGTACCATTGGCGGTGCGGCAGCGGTGGAAACCCACAGGAGCTGCTTCCTGCGCTCTGCCCGTGGTTGGTTCTTGTGCCAGCTTCTCGTGTGGCCTCTCTTGTACTGGGGTCGGGCGTCTCGTGGTTGCTGGCAAGGGACGGTCCCAGGGACAAGCCAGGCCTTGACGTGGCTGTTCCTTCTGCGCTTGTGAATGCTCCCTGACCACAAGAGAACCCGGTGCCACTGGCAGCTGTACCCCGCATGCTGCTTGAAATGTAGTCTGTCATGGCCATCCGACAAGGCGCCAGCCAGTAAAGGATGACTTGCCTAGGGACAAGGGACAAGGGAAAAGCAGGACAGCCATCTCCTGCCAACAACCGCAATGCGGGGAGAAGGGTTTTTAACACTGTGAACATCCAGACAGGCTCATGGGTAAAGTGTCCCACCTTTCCTCATAACCGTAAAGTTCTTTCCCCCAGCATTTTGTACCTGTCATGTTTGATCATAAATAAACATGTCTTTCTCAGAATGAGCTCATCTGTTTACTCCCAAAGGCCCGTTGTCATCTTGGAACCAACTTTCCAAATTCTGGGTTGGGGCTCCCAACCAGTTGGTTTTATCCCTCTAGCTCTCTTGGCAGTTAGTCATTGTGCTTGGAGTGACGGTGGTCCCAGAAGCTGTCAGTGGAAACACAGAGCAGCAGGATGGAACTAGGAGAGGCGAACGTTACTCCGGCTCTTCTCACCATGCCACTGTCGTTTGTTAAATCACAGTCCAAGCCAAACATGCCTTCCAGGTCAGAGTCCCCAAAGTCATTTCAAATTTAGCACTGCTCCCAGTACAGTGTCACATCTGCCCTTGGGGCCCCAGCCACCTGTCCTCTTCCCGTGTCAGAGCCCGAGGACTAAGTCCATCCCACTAATGTTTCAGAACAAAGTACCCACGGACACATAGGTGGCCCCAAACCAGTTTTCCTACAGTCTTTGAAATTGCGAACACTTAAAAGACTGATCATACTTGTCTTTCCCATCCCACAATGTCTCTAAATGCATCCTATTCTTTATTTCTTCAGCTCTTTCTGCTTGCACAAGCCATCAAGTACTATGTTCTCATGAGAGGGAATGTTTGCTTAATGTGACAGCACTGGATGTACCCCAGGGAGAGTGACAACATAATTTTGTTTACTATTCACTCCTAGTTCTAAAGAAGTAAACTTCATTAACTTTTCTGATAAAACACAAAGACGCTATTATATTTGCTTCACTCATAAAATTAAAACAGAAAAAAAAAAACCTTGATGTCTCTAAGAAGGCAGGTGTTTTTGGAGTTTCTTGGCTCTATCCAGATGATCTGAAGGCTAATGCTGCCCTGCTGGCCACTGAGCTGTGATGGAAACACCCAGATATGCAGTTCTATGTAATGTCAGTGTCAGTCTGCTGCTCCTTTACATGTACTCTGTGGTCAACCAACAGCTTGACTATCAGAATGGGGAGCGTTATGACCCTAACATTTTTCATTCACAGAGTAACAAAACTATAAATACAGATATCTCATTCCAAAATGCCCTTCAGCCAGCAAAATAATAATAATAATAATAATAATTAATTTTAAAAAATTTTTTAAAAACATAAAAAATTCACATAGCTTACTGAAGCCTGACTTCAGTCATAGGTTGGGCTACAGAAGTCAAAGCTAAGGCAGGGGCAGTCTGTGTAAGGTTGTGTCTGAGGGAATAAGTCAGCCTGACCTTCTCACTTTCAAACCTAAGAGAGATGTTAAAGGGTATTGTGTAGGCTCAGGTCTTGATTCTCATCCTCATAGTGGAAATCTACTGTTAGGACAAAAAATCATAAGGAAAAGAATCTGTAGAAATGGATACTTTAAAAAAAAAAAAACTTTTCAGTTAAAAAAAAAACTGAAAACAAAAACCAAAATACTAAATTAGAAATTAGAGCAGATTACCTTTTTTTTTTTTTCAAGAACCTGTTACCCTTCCTACCACATGTGCTGTGGACAGGAAATGGCCTTGTGTCTAATTTTGTCAGCAAACACAGCTTAGCGTCTGCTTCCAAAAGGAGTAAGAGGCAAGACTCTCCAAAAACAGGAGTTTAAGACCTTTTGCTTTCATGAAAAGGTACTCAGAAAAGGTTAAATCTTTCATATATGTCGAATAGTCATCTCATCTGCTTTATTTTAAACACAGTATTTGAAAATCCAAGAGTCAACAATGATGTGATGGTTTCCCCGTGTGACTTTCTTGTTCTTCTTTCACCTAATAAAATGGTGTTTCTGATGTCACATACAGAGTTGGAAAGGAAAGATGTGACTAGGAAGGCAAAAAGATTTAAAGTCTACAGACTGTACGAACTGAAGTGTATTAGGAGGTTGAGCTGTTTTCTAAAAAAGGCAAACTTTGTTGTTTAATCCTCTTATTCTAATGAGATAACGAATAACATAAGATTCAAAATTTTAGCCATTCTGAAATTTGTAATTCAATGATATTAAATACATCCACAGTGGTACATAGCCATCACATTATACCCCAAACATTTTTAACATCTTCAATAAAACCTCAGTATTTACTACACAATAAATTCCCATTCCTCCTTCTCCAGACCTTGGCAACCTTTTGTCTATTTTCTCTCTCTTTGTATTTACTTATTATATGTACCTCGTCTAAGTTGGAATCATACAATATTTGTCCTTTTGTATGTGATTTCTTTCACTAAGAATGTTTTCAAGGTCCATTTATGTTGTAACACATAGAAAATATCATTCCCCAGACAGGCAAACTTTTTCCTGTAATCAAACAGAATTTTGATCTGTCTCCTTATTGAAGCCCTTGTTCTCTAGAGTTTGTTAAATCTCCTTAAAGGGCTAGACAGGTAATGGACATTTAACATAACCCATGTTCGTGACTCCTGCCTTCCTTGTCATTTTTCAGTGTAGTGTTTTGCAAGTCCATCACACCCAATGCCATCTTTTTACAAGAAATATTTTGATCCAAGTATGGTGACATGCACTTGTAATCCCATGACTCAGGGAGGCTGAGGCAAGAGGGTCACAAGTTCAAGTCCAGCTCGGGCAGTTTAGCTACTTAGCAAAACTCTGTCTCACAATAAAAAATAAAAATAAAAATAAAAAAACACTTCAAAAAGCATATAGCTCAGTTCAAAGGCCCTAGTCTCAATCCCCAGTGCCACAAAAAAAGAAAAAATACATGTCTTGTTAAGTTCTCTTCATTAGCCTGAAATGAGATTCTGAGTCAGTGTGCCTATATGCATCCACTAAGTTTTTCATCTGAGATAATGCCTTAAACATAATATAAATTAAAAATCAAAAGAAAATGGCTGATATTTCAATATGTAAATGCTTGAGAATAACTATATTGTGAGATATCATGACATGATCAGGAGCCACATTTAGATGGAGAATCATCTTTGGATTCACCAAGTACAAACACAATTCAGGATGAACGTACTATGTAAACAACTAAGTGCTTTAAGCAGTGCTGTGATTTTCTAAGTTATGCAAATTTTCAAAATAACAATTTTTTTTAAAAAAAGATCTGAACAAAGCTAAAATACAAACCCTTTAGTTCTAGAAAACTTTGGAGTTTATTAACATTCTGAAATAAACACATTGCATTCACATGTAAATTGAAGTTAGTCTTTTAGTTCTCCAAACTCATGACTGCCCACTTGGACCCAGGAGAGTGAAATGGAGACCTGTCCATTGTGCAGGACTATTTCAGACTTGCATGCTATTGACATCCCTAATGCCTGTCTCATTAACATTAGTAATGGCTCCCAATCAGTGTGACAATAAAAAATCAAACTCACAATTTTTTAAGTGGCCCATGGGGAAATAGAACTGGTCTAGACTTTTTAGAGATGAGAAGCCATCACATAATTCCCTTTGTCAGTATGACCTCCCAAGTGTCATAAGAAGTACCACTTGCATTGTGGGGTCTTGAAAGAGATGTTGCTTTGGGCAAATTAGATAGTGTGGATTGGTAACTGATGGTCAATTTAAATACCAGGTGAACTGAATCAGCATGGTGCTGAGCATGGATGGCCACCTGAGGACCGTTGCCAGCATAAAAAGAAGACTTGGAGAGGAAGAGTAGTGTTGTGGGTTCTCCTAAGTGGTGGTGTTTGGAGTCGCTGGTTTCCTGGAGGAGCTTATCATGCTGTCTCCCCTGATATGAACTCACCTGTCATCTTTGGAGGAGCTCGGGACCTTGTTGCTGAGAATGGCTGCAGTTTACTTTGGGGGAGCTTGGATCCTTTGAGTATTGCTTCCTGGCTCCAGGGGTGAAAATGTGTGCTGTTTTCTCCAGGAGAAGTTTGTTACCCTGGCTTCCTGATATGTACTCACCGTTCTCTTCATAGGAGGAACTTGGGACTTCATTATCTCTGAGGATGGCTGTGGTACTTTTAAGGGGAGCCCTGGTCCTTATTTTTAGTGTTGCTTCTTGGCTCCAGTACAGAACCCTCGCCTGCTTGCACAGATCCTTTACCCCACTGGCATAGACTTTCTAGCCTCCACCACTGACCTTTGGGTCTTCCTAGCACAGATTCATGGGATAGACTTGCATGGGTCATTTTCCTGGGGTCTCGGTTTTCAGATGAGTTCATGCAGGTTATTGCCATGGGATTCAGGACCTCAGCTAGATTTTTTAGACCTTTAGCATTGTGGACAGATTTCTTGCACTTTGTATTTGACTCCTTCAGTGATCATTATAAATCATACTATGAATTATGTGTCCTGTATGTAATTGTTCTCCTTGCAACCCCTGACTACAACAGGTAAGGAGTAGTTTCTTCCATGTTTTCAGTCTTTTGAGTAATTGTTGTGTCTTTGTCATTCCTTGGGCCTGAGATCTTATCTTCTGCCTTTCTTTTGGGGGCATTCCATCTACCATCTATGCTAAACTTCCTAAATGTCAAAAAGTACATAAACAATTATTGTGGATACCCATAAGCTGAACATGCAAATTATGTCATTACAGCTTCAAAAAGGGGTCCAATTCTCTTCTATTTCATTTTTCCCTTCAAAGTTTACCCTTAATTGCAGCCTCTAGACCAAAGCTGCAAGTCTTGGCGTAACTCCTGTACTATTTGAAAAAAGTCTACTAATTCCTTTCTGTCCAGTTCACATCTAGCCTGGTTCCATGCCTGCACTGCTCTTCTCAAAATCGGCCTGAACCAAACCCAGCAACTTTCCGCTCTTGTAAGTACCACAGGTACCAAAAACTGAACTTTCCACTTCCTGACACCTCCACCTCCTAATCACTCTTTGAAGTGACCGATCTCACCCTGCTTCAAAAATATGGATCTGCTTTTTTTTATGGAGAACGGGTCTCACTAGTCAAGGCTGACCTTGAACTCACTGTGTAGCTCAGGTAGCAAGTTCCCTTTATGCCTCTGTAGAATTTATCCCTGTCATTTATTTAAAGTATATCAGGGAGGTGACATTTTATCTGTGAAGTCACTGATATCACAACAAAGTGCAGAGAGATTGGTTGATTTGCCGATCAAATATTATAACTACATAGCCAATAAGTAGTCAGACTGGCGAAATAGCACAGGCTGTTGTTTGCTTATTTGTTGTTTTTCTATCCTAATTTGGGAAGATTATCAGTCATCTGTTCAGTAAACCCACTAAAATAAGAACATCTTCAGTGAACTAATTTGTATTTACCCTTTCACAATCCTTTAAGATTTAGCAAGTCTCTCAAAAAGGCTTCATGCATTTCTTTTTGTCAGTACAGTTGGAAAGCCCCTCATTTTCCAGTCTATCATCATATTCTCAGAAGTGCCTTTGCTCTTCTGATGGTTTAAAGGTGCCCTTCCTTTGACCTTTTCCACCCTTCTTATTTTTTATGAATATACACAAACCAAATTTGCCACCCCAAGAGATGCATAGATTCTGTATTTGTACACATAGGTATGGCAATACTTTTCATTGTATTTCTGAAGCGTAGTATAGACAGAGAGCACTTTGGACTTGAGACTTCTCAGAACAGCCATCACTGCGTGTTCATCATTCCATGGAGGACCCAGCTTTCCATGCACTTTAACCTCTCCTTCCAATGTCTTCTCTACCCTAAAATCCCTGCAAATTTGAAGGCCTACTTTGAATGCTTCCTCCTCTGTTGTACTAGTTGGTTGCCTCCAGAAAAATAGAGCCAGCAGGAGAGTATACAAAGAGAGACACGCAGACTTACAAGAAATTTCCTCGGGTGGTTGTGGAGGCTCAGGAGTTCCATGACCTGCCAACCACAAGCTGGTGGCATAATTCCCTTCTGCATCAGAAGCTCTGATGGAGAGTAGAAGAACCAGCGGTGTAAATTCTAGGTCAAGTCCCAAAACAGAAAATCTCTGGTGTAAGTCCCAGGCCACACTGGGGAAAGCAATCTTCTTTATTGAGTTTACCAAGTCAAAAGTCATCTCCTCCAGAAGCATTTTCACAGACGTACCCAGAAGTAGCATTTAACCAGATTATTCATCCATCCTCTGGCTCTGTCAAGTCAGTACATAAAATTACCCTTTACAGCTCTTCCAACATTATACCTCTCTTTCACCCACTCCACATATCTGTTTAGCACTTGTTCTTTCTGGAGTAACTTCTGTGACAGCATTGTGGGTGAAAAATTGTTTGGGTCCTATATGTTTCCAACAGGTCTTGGCAGCAAATAACAGATAAAACTATACGCAAATTTTTGTTGTTATTTGCAATGCTGGGGAATCAGGTCCAAGACCTCATATATACTAGGAATACACTCTACCACTGAGTCACATACCGAGCCTCTCAAATCATTTTTAAAGCAAATAAATTTGATGAACTCACATACCAGAAGGTTTGTGATAGGGCAACAACATGATATGTAAGTCAAAAGTCCTTCTCATCTCCCACTCTGTGTCCTCTACTTTTCTATTTTGCTTTAGGGTTAATTCCCTCCTGGACAATGGGTGCCACAGTCCCAGGATTTACAGGCAGGTGTGACAATGTCCAAGGGACATGGACACTACCTTTTTCTTTCTTAAAGGAAAGGAGACCTTTCACATAAGCCAGTCAGCAGACTTCTGTGATCTATTTGGCCAGGACTATGTCACTCAGCCCTTTATGAACCAATGACTGTCAGAGAGAACAGGATTACTACAATTAGTGCATGCTAAGTAACTCACCCTTTGTGAGCCCAAAGGTAGGGACAAATACCACCATCCATGTGAGTCGAGGTTGATCCTCAGTTTGTTGGAGAATGCTGGTGGGAAGGGCTCCCCGGAACTTCCTTAGTCACCGCAGATAGCTGCCCTTGAATCAGGCTCAGCAGGATGCAATTTCAGGGTGGCGCCCTGGGACAGGGAGTTCCTGCTTATGCTGCTCTCACATTTACAGGGAAGCTGGGAGTGGGAAGGAAAGCTTTGCCAGGACTATAGTGATGATGGGAGTGTCCGGCCAGGGGATTGCTGTGAGCACGTGGTGCCGCTGGGATTTCTGTCACCTGTGGGAGTTTTCTTTCTAGTTCTGGCGTCATCTGCAGACCCCAAGCTCTCGCTGGTAAGCCAGTTCATTGCTAGGTTACTAAGAAAGCAGAGGGTGAGACTGTGGGATGTGTGGCAGCTCGTTTGCCTCATCCCCGAATGGCACGGGTGAGGGATGTGCACACGGCCCAGGCAGGGTGCCACCGGCAGGGGAGCAAAGCCGCTGAGTGCGCTGCTGCGTGCCCTGAGCTCCCATCCGCAGTGGCTAAATCCTAATTCTAAACTCGGGTTTTTTCTTTCAACACTGAAGATCTGACCTCATTGTCTTCTCTTATCCAGCCTTGAAAGGGAAAAAGGCTGAGGTTGTCTGTTGGGTTCTCTAGTTTTTGTAAGTTTTTTTTTAAACCAAATGTGAGTTAAAATGGTGTTTTGTTTGGTTTTTGTTTGGTTTTTTGGTACCGGGGATCGAACTCATGACCTCACACTTGCCAGGCAGGCACTTATGCTGCTGAGCTAAACCCCCAGCCCATGTGAATTAAAATGTTACAATTTTGCGTGACTTTGTGAGGCAGTTTCATCTTGTCTATATAGACTTTGGGGGTCTAAGAGCTCTTTTTTATCAGGTGTTATTTCTTTTGTCATTTATTTGAAGAACAGCTTAATTATCTCTATTTTATTCATCCAGACCCATCCAGGGCAAACACATATGATTAAAACAAAGGCAACAACAAAAAAAGTTTGTAACTTGCAGACATTTTATCCAGTTCTTTCCTTGTATAGTTTTCATTCCTTTTTTCCTGTGTGCTCCACCTGGCTCCCCACCCTAGCTTACTACCTAACTCTTTCATTTTGTCTTTTTTGCTGCTGAACCTATTAATGAGGGTTTTGTAAAATAAACTTTATCACTGAATTATAGCATACATACAAACCCAGTGGGTACAAGTTGATGAAGAATCACACAGTGCCAAAAATATTGTCTTTGTTCCTTTAAGATATTAGTAGATATTAGTATACTAGCTTCTCTCTCTCTATCTCCCACTTTCTCTTTCTTCTTCTAGTGCTAGGGAATGAGTCCAGAGCCTTTATACTGAACTACATCTCATGGTTTTTTTGTTTTGTTTTGTTTTGATTTTGACAGTCTCACTAAGTTGCTAAACTGCCCAGGCTAGACTCAAACTTGTGATCACACAGGGTTTCTAAGCCATGCACTACCGCTTCCAGTTTTGTGTATGCCTCTGATATTTATGATATGGTAACTTACCGAAGAAGCAAAGAGGAAAAAGTGAAGTACTGCCAGAGTCTTCTTTGAGAGGAGCCGAAGTTTTGGTTCTAAGGTAGAGTTTTGTTCCAATGACTTACACAGGAGACTCTCTCTACAAAGATTTGGTTCACTCTGATACTGCTGACATTTCTGATTATTCCCTCTTGCTCATATGATCATTACCCTCCCCCTTCTTTCTTCTGGAAGGAGATGATAGAGAGAGATACACTATCTTCCCAGGTTCATGGTTTGCCTGCTGCTCTCAAAGTCATTGTCACTAACTTTTCTAACTGGGGACTGAGAGAAAAATCTCAAGAAATCAAGCACAAATTGAGGCTTTCATGTGGGTCCTGTGAAGTCTTAGAACTATCTAGGTTTTCCAGAGGCTAGAAAATTTTGTGATTATTTCAATGTAAACAGATGCTTACCAAGTACCTATCTCTTTGCTGTTGTTCAGTCAACCAATATTTATTGATCACCTATTCTGCTCCAGGCCCTGTTTTAGGAGCCATAGCCATATAATAAATAAGATGACACCTTGCTTTGAAGGAAATTCCCATGGAGTTAAAAAAAAAAAGGCACACAGAAAGAATGAAAGCAAATAACAGAAAGGGGTATGTGCCCTAGAACAGTATAAACAACAGACATTGGGGTGCATTATCAAAAGAGGGAGATCACACTCAGATCAGTAAACCAGAATGGCTTTGTGGAATATGGCATTTGAAATGAACTTTGAAGCTTGGTAGGAATTTGACAGAGATGAAAATGTGAGAACACTGCATAAAGAACAGAGTACGACTATAGTGTGCAGACTAGAGGTAAATTTTTAACAAGAACAACAAAAGAAATATATTCACCATGCTTCTGCAATTTTATCCACTAGCCAGAGGAACATCCATAGTGAACTGCTTTCCAGAATAGTGTAAGTTTCCTCAATAAAAATAAATGACATTTTTTGTTTATCCAGTTTAACGTGGATCAAATGCTTCAAGTCAATGCAAAGCGTTAAAAATGAATCTTTCCCTTCAGGAATCTTTTTAATGAACAGATTAGAGGAAGCAAAAACTTGCCCAAAGTTTTCCTAAACACAAGTATGGATATGCTAAGGTAAACACTGAAGATTACCGAGTTAGTTCTGGCTAAAACAAACATGGGAGGTTTCGTGGAAAGTGCACATTTAGTTGAGGACTTGAAAGGTGAGGTGGGATGGAGAAGATGGCCATGGGAAGACCAAGCTTCATCTCCCTCTGTAGCACCTCGGTCAGGATAAACAAGGACTCACTGAGACATGGTAATTCTGGAGACATTGCCTTTCTGTATGACCCGGTCAATTAATTATGGGTGTAAATGAAATTCTTTGTTAACATGTCAAAGGACACAATTGCAGCAAATTAAGTTTCGAGATCTGTATTGGTTTTACTTGGGATTCCAAAGTCAGCCAACATTTCATTTCATAAATTTTCTGATGGGCCGAGCAACAGGAAGTTGGTGTCAGAGTCAGAAAAGAATGAGAAGAAAGTAGAAACAAAAAGCATAAAGCAGATTTCAAAATGACTTTCCTTGTAATGCACTGCAGGAAGACAGAACAATAGAAAAAACTGGCTGGTAAACAGTTTAAGTCAGTTTCTCTCTCTCTGTCTCTCTCTCTCTCTGTCTCTCTCTCTCTCTCTCTCTCTCTCTGTCTCTATGTCTCTCTCTCTCTCTCTCTCTCTGTCTCTCTCTCTCTCTCTCTCTCTCTCTCTCTCTCTCTCTCTCTCTCTCTCTCTCTCTCTCTCTCTCTCTCTGTCTCTCTCTCTCTCTCTGTCTCTCTCTCTCTCTCTCTCTCTCTCTCTGTCTCTCTCTGTGAGGAATAAAGCAGAGGGAAGTTCATTATGATTTGAAACTGGCCTGTTGAGAAATTTGGCTGGTGTTTCTATTTTGGGGGAGATCAGGTAACAGTTTAGTTTGTGTTTGGTGATATAGAACTTCAATGAGTAACTCCATTTTTATTTTAGCCTGGTCTGTTTGGGGCCTAGGGTAGGTGTATAAACCAAAACAATGCCCTCCTGTAATTTGTATTTAACAAGCATCATAAAGTGCTATGATGGATTTAAAAAAAAAAAAAAACGAGTCCTTTGGAAGTCTTCACATATTCAGATAGGAGCTTTGTCTTTTAAAAATACTATTATTGAAGACAAAAGTCAGTGCCTCCTGGGAATCAGCCATGCTGGGACTGGGAGGACCTATCAAGAAGCCAACTAGCCAGGCTTTCTGGGAAGCTGCACAAGCCATGGGAGTTCCAGGAAGAGAAATGTCAGATAGCACCTCCTGTGAACCTATCGGCACACGGAGTAGAATCAAACCCCCCAACTCACCCCCAACCTCCCCCCATAAGCAACCTGCTGGTTTGGAGGATAGGCTGAGTTGATAGCAATTAGGGTACATAAAACAACTAAATGCTTGTATTGTTTGGTTGATTTTGCAGGCCTGGAGCCAGTGGTCTGAACATCTCTACCTGATGGAATGGGCAACTATTGTGAAGATAACAAGACATATTATGGTAGCTATTGTTGCTTTCCTAGTATCCTGCTTTGAAGTTTTGTACCAGTTTTGCTGCTTTGTTTTGATTGGCTTTATTCTGTTTTGTTTTGTTGGATTTTACTATCTTTAAAATAAATAAATGAATAAATAAGTAAATAAATAAATTAAATAAAAATATTTTTATTAAGGTAATATTCCATGTGACTAGTATTCTCATAATGTAGGAACAGAGAGAGGTTGTGGAAGACTTTTGGGAGACGCTGATGATCCTTAGGCAAGCTGGAAATCCAGAGAAGGCATTCCAAGTGGAGAAAATAGCAGGTAAAGGCAGTGACAGGCAACTGAATGTGATCAAGAAACACCAGTAGCTCTGAGGAACTGAAGTACAGGAAAACTAAAAGATGGGAGTGGCTATATAATGAGATATAACCCCACTGTCTAAGGTGTTATATGCCACCTTCCTAGCCTAAAAAACAATGACAGTCACAACAGCATTTTAAACAGGCAGCAGACACTTTAGAAAAATCACTCAGAAAAAGAGATGAGCAGAAGGGGGTCCAAAAGCAGGGAGACCACTGCAGTTCCACTGCGTCAAAGCAGGGGAGGGTAGGAAGGAAGCCTTGTCACCGCAAGCGGGAGAAAGAAGCTGTGTTTGAACTGCCTGCTTAAGTCATTACAGTCTCTCACCACCCCATTTTTCAGAACATTGCTCAAGCCAGTTCTTTAAACCATAGGCTCAGGAATGAGAATATCACATACATTGAAGAAATTTTAATTTCACTTGCCTGAGAGATGGAAACCCACCTCTGCACCGTTCAGCACATTCCTCAAAGCTGCTCTCACTTCCCCGTGCGGCTGATTCAGGCAGGAAAAGACTCCGTTGCTAAGACAACTCCATCCTAGGCCTCCACACCACGAGGCCCTCTGCTGTGCTGTCGGCCTAAACTCTGAGGGATTGCTTAGAAAATTACCAACTATGAGTGTTTTTTCTTTGCTTATCTCCCTCACAAACCCCATTTCCATGCTCTGTGTGTTAACCATTTTATTTCTGTTGTCAGTTTCATCGGCCCCAAACTCTCTCTTCTCTAATAAGGAACACAGACTTTCCAGTTCAATTCGATTGCATTTTTCTGATACTTTGAGTCTCATTTACTATTATTCTAGTCTGGAAACCTGTCAAAGCAAAGGAGCAGAGAGGGAGGTTGAAAACAGGCATCTGATCTAATATAGGACTAGGTGCTATGAGGCACACAAGAATGAATCTAGACTCATTTCCTTGTTAAAACATATGACACCATACATTAAATAATAGCGATATAGGGCATCTGGATTTCAAAACGACATTTGGCCAAGCCTCAGGATGGGGAGTATGGTGAAGGCATGGAGACTGGATAAGATTATGTGGTTAGAGTAATTCCAATCTGACAGTACCTGGAAGGTGTTGGTTAATGACTCACTCACATTTTATAGAAAGAGTTCTATTTTTAACCCTGTCCTATTCATCAAATTTATCATCACTTACAGTGGTGCATGATACTAATTTCGCAGATGGCCGAATTCATCTAGAGCAATACCAGGCACTTAATAATTGTTCAATAAATGTTGAACTTAATTGAGAGGAAACTGTTGACAGAAACCTGACAGAATCACCATTGTAAATTAGTTCATTAAGCTGAAAAAAATGTAAAAATGTGAATACAATAATATTGAAAAAGGTAAATGAATTTTATGCTCTTGGACACAAGTAATCAATGAGACAAGTATAAGATTGAGAAACCTCAATTTAACATATTTTTAAAATGTTAAAAAGAACCAAAACTACAAGCTAAATATGATTGATAGGTTGCTTCCTTCTCCGTACAAAATTAATACAGGCTACACACTGTCATATACCAATCAAGAAGGATAATAGCTTGGTCACCTCTGTACTGTGTAGACAACATCTGGAAACTGCGTTTCATGCTATGAGTCACATTTTAAGAGGATCACTAATCAACAGAACACATTGTCAAGGGAATTAAGATTGCTATACAGCTGACTTTGGAGTGGTGATGATGACCTTGGATTATCTGGGTAGACCCAACAAAATTACAAGTGCCTGTAAATGTGAAAGAGGAAGGCAGAAAACAGAGGACCAATCTATTACGTGATGCTAAATTCATAACTGAATAGTTGACCACAGGAAGTTTATAGTTTTGTTTTAGAAAATGACCTGAATAGATAACTTCAGTATCTCCTTAAAAATACTCTGTAATTGCCTCCTCACAATCCTTATCACCAGGGACAGATACACTGTCGTTAGGACTTGAACATACAAATTATGTGATAAGACAATTCTGTCTATATTCACCACGTAACCTAACATATCCCAGTTTCCAGGGGTGAGTACATGGTTATATTTGTGGGGTCACTTTTTGTCTATCACAAAACTCAGGAAGTGTTTGTTGAAAAAAACGAATGAATGCTAAGGAAGGAACAGTCATAGGAAAACTCAGAAGAAACCCTTAGTTCAATCTGGTACCTCTGGGAAAGATTCCTGGAAAACTCATTGTGAGTGAATAAAAAGCTAGGAAAAGAATAGAAAAATTATTAAGTACTGCACAGTCAAACATTCAAATTGCAAATGAAAAATTAAGACTCAAAATTAAGATGGAATAACGTGTATAGAACCAATTCCCCCTAGGCTTGATCTAAGGTCAACTCTATTGCTCAACTCTTGGCCTACCATAAGCAAATGCTGCCACTGGGAGAAGGCAAAGATAACACACAGTAGATAATAGATAACAGAAGACGGTCTCCTTATCAAACAAAATATCTCCTTTGGGAATTTGGGAAACAAATTAAGGGTGTGAGCCTCTTTTTTTTTTTTTTTTCATCTGCAGAATGATATAATAATTGCTTCTACTTCATAATACTATTGTCAAGTATTAAAAATAAATGGATTTTATCTCTTCTGCATAGTAATAAATATACAATAAGTAAATTATTATTACTAGCATTCTTTTTGTACTGGGGATTTAACCTAGAGTCCCAGGCATGTTAAACTCATGCTCTTCTACTGAGTTACACCTCTTCCTGTATTGCAAGCAATTTTAAATATATTTATTATAAAGCAGTTGAACATTTTCCCCCAGCATGACTTTAATCTGGATACCAGGACACAGAAACAAATGAGACGCTTTGCACCACTCTGGCCTGCATTCTATGCGGTGAGTCACAAGCCTCAGTGCCCACCTGATGCCTGTGGGAGCAACGAGCCAGCCGGGCCCACTGGCACAAAGGCCACGCCTAGTGTTCAGAGAGCAGCTGCTACAGAATTCCTGCCATTTATTGCCACATAGTATTGAGCCCAGTGCTGTTAGATATTCTAGGTTTTCAAAGGAAGTTACAAATCTAGATGTTTGCATGTAAGTTTTGACTCTGGAAACTTCTACCAAACACATCTATAGACCACATTTAGCCCATGGTCTAGGTTATGACCTTTATGGAGAGCTACTGGAGAAAAGCACTGAGATAATCAATCAGCAGTTCTTAGTCTAGAGCTCCAGATAGGATTCAGGGTCTATGGACGAGCATGGAAAAAAGACCTCCTTATTTTTATTTATTTACATAACCCACATATCTCTTTGCACATCTTTATATTTAGCACTAGAAAATAAATTACATATATGCTACCCTTTGATCTTGAATGTTCTGCAAAGGCCTGTGAGTTGAAGACTTGGTTTCTCATGAATGGTGCTAGGAGTGGGAGTGGAAACTTTAGGAGGTAGAGTGGGGTGGGAGGAAGTTAGATCACTAGGGGTATGGCCATAAAGGAGATACTGGGGCCCTGGGCCCTCCTTTCTCTCTCTCTCTCTCTGCTTCCTGCCCACCACAAGGTAAGCAGCTCCTCCATCATGGGCACCCACCATCGTGTACTGTGCTGCCACAAAGGCAAAAAGACCAAGAAATCATGAGCTGAAATGCTTGAACCTGAGAGCCCAAGTAACCCTACTCTCCTCAGAAGTTGATTGTCTCAGGTATTTGGTGGAAACTGACAACATAATACTTTACTTTTGCTAACCTCTAATAGAAATTATCACTTTTTATTTGTAAACATCCCAGGTATTAGGTGTACCTGTAAATATCATAGGGATCACAAATATTTTCATTTCACATTACAATGTTGCAGCATTTCAAAATATCTTCTAGGTTCATCACTATTTTGGAATGATGTAAATTGTAGATCCATCCTACATTTTCACGTTAAGTGTGTTAATGAAGAAACATGTAACTGCCGTAACATGGATGTGCTTTTATTTTAACATTTTGTTGATTGTATTTCATCATATTTGGGTACCTTTTAATCCTGTTCAACAATTTAGAAGGACTATTCTGAGACAGATTCCATATGCTTCACTAGTCTGCAATGGGACCAATGGTGTGCATTACACATGCACGCACAACCAGCACCACTACCACCATGCTACCCCAAGCACAAGCTCTGGGACCAAAGGTGGGGGGTGAAGAAGGAGAGACAAAAGATTACTCCAAAATCATTGATAAAATATTGAATGTGACCTTGTGGCACTTAGCTGTCTCTAACTGTCACTAGGGCATCCTCATTGTCTCCTGCAGGCCTCTTAGATACTGTGGTTAAGTCTACTCAGCAACCAGGAGTGATCGTGTCTTGGTGGAAACTGCCTGGTGTTGTCCAGTGCTATTCCAGCGAGCATCCCTAAGAACCACACTTTGCTCTGTAAATAGGCCACACTGGAATGTAAACTGTATAATTAGAGATACAGTTCTTTTGTGTGAGGTCTTACAGCTGAGGAGTTTCTGCCGGCTTCTTCCCCATGCCATTTCACTAAAGGTTTTTGCTGTGGATGATAATCCCTGCTACTTTGCAAGTCTGGGAGATATACTTGACCTCCTCCTACCAGGGCCACCTGCTCTGCCTGCTGCATTTTGCAAGTCTGAGCTCAGCTGTGAGTTTATTCAGGACCAGGAGACTGGAGTTGGCTCTAACATTCCTAGGTCTTATGTGTCTGAAATCTTCGGTATGGCTTTATGAATGATCTGAAGGTATAACACTTGCTTCTGAATGGTAATGTAGGTTTGGTAATAATACTAAAATAGAAATCAGGAGCTATGTGAGATTTTTGTGAATTAAACCCTGTTGCAACAAATCTTCAATGATAGTAATCTTAGTTTGGACAGAGTTGAATTTGATACCTCAACCTATATCCACTTCCTCTAGCTATGAAGTTTTTCAGGTATGTACTTAAATAATGTTAGCAACCTGTCTTCAAATTGTCCTCTTAAAGAAAATTGCTTCTACAAACCTTTTTTTTCAAATACCTTGATACTCCTTAAGTTCCAGATAGATGCATATCCCCCTAAGTAGTGATGGCAAATCATTTAGAGACAAAAGTCCAAACTGCAACCCAAAACCCATTTAATTATCATATAGTACCAACCTCCAATTAAATCTGAATACCAACGTTTTAGTTTAAAAAAAACTCATACATTAACATCTTTTGTCTTAAAAGAAAAAAATACTACATGTGCCATAGGTTCACCACCATTGCTCTAAATTCTAAGCACAAGGATCGCCATACTTATCAATAGTCCCCAAGGACACAGGCTTTTGTTTCTTTTGTTCATAGTGGAATCTCCAGCCTAGAGTATGATAGGTGTTCAAAAAATAATAATTGGTTTAATAAATGAATTAATGTAATATGCATAGTTATAATTAAAATGCTTACTTCAAAGGTGATTGAAAGGATTATTTGAGATGCCATGTGTGAAAACACTGATAAACTCTTGTCATATATAAGTGAGTAAATTAGATCCACCAGGGCTATAAATAATGAATAACCTCCTGTCCCATCTTCTAGAGTGCCAGAATTATAGGTGAGTACCACCACACTTACCCAGCTAAAACTTGTTTTAAGCAAAGTATGCAATTAACATATTTTCTACTTGCTGCTGTAATGTTCTCCCTTTATTACTGATACACTATTTTGGGCAATCCCAACTTCCAAATGCTCAGTGCCTTCCCAATGTCCTGTGCAATACATTTTACATGATTAAATGTTTTGTTTTGTTTTGTTTTTGACAACACTGGGAATTAAACCCAGGGCCTCATGCAGGCTGGATGAGTGTTCTACCTTTGAGCTATATCCCCAGCTCCTTTTATCGCATTTTGAGACATGATCTCACTAAGGTGCCCAGGCCTATGCCACCTTAATTGACAACATAATTAGTTTTAAAGATTTTCCTATCCTTAATCTACTCATTGAACACTTCCTAGCATTGCCTACCCACCATCAAAACATCTTTATGGTGTTATAGTCTTTCTCAGTATTAAAAAGCTGTATTGAGAAGCAGATTACTATTTACTTTGGTATCTTCCCTAGTGCTGTTGTACTTTTTACTAGGAGCAGCTACGTCAGTCATCCTGGCAGGGCAACATTGCCCCTTTCAAGATTGCTCTGTAGTATACTGTGTCAGAAGCTTCCTCCTGCACAGAAATCCAGCCACAGTGACACATGCGGAACCATTTTTGCTCCTACTCCTTTCTGGTGTGCTAGGAAACTTGGGGAATTGTCCCTTCTCTCTCTCTCTCTTTCTCAAAAGAGGGGAGTGCCTCAGGTAACCTAGTCATTTTGGCACCTAAAAGAACAGTGGTGTCGTGTTTTTTTCCCAGTATGCTCCATATGCAATGAATCTAGTTGAAAGAGAAATCTGTACCATATTAAGATTGTATGCTGTCTTTCTGATACTTAAATCAGAGCTTTTGGGGTTTTCCTTTATTTTCTGAGATGGGGTCTTGTTGTGTTACCCCGGTAGGCCTTAAACTCACATTCTCTGGCCATAGTCACCCAGTTAGCTGGGATAACAAGCTTGAGTCACTGTGCCCAGCTAACATTAGACTCTTAATGACAGTAGAGCAATTTGGGAGCCAAAAGATACAATGTGAGTGTGTGTGTGTGTGTGTGTGTGTGTGTGTGTGTGTGTGATGATACACAGACACTGTGAAAAGGACAAAGTGATTTTTAAAGAAATACCAAAGCCATTCTACAAAGAATACTATATAAATCTTAAAATCATACAGTATGCTTTATACTGCACAGTGCATCCCGTTATCTCCCCCACTCTTGGGCTATTGTGACACTTGGAATGGCTGTCCAGGCCACTTGGCTACACACAAGTTCTGTGGCAGTTTTCAGTCTGTGTAGCCTGAGTTCATCAGGATGACCACCTTCACAATTGCAAAGAAAGATCTAAATTCCCATTTTTGGTAGATAAATTAATTCCTATTTAATATTCTTCCAATATACAAGAGCATAGACTCCACTGTACTTCCTGTTAAGTCACATTAAATATGCCTGTCCCGAGATGAACTGGTAATGCCACTATTCAGTCACTCTGTGCTGGTGCATGTTCACATACATGCCAGGGCAAGGTCAAACTGCTGCGTGGATGATACCTTCCTAAACAGCTGAGTGGCTTAAAAAATCAAATAAATAAATGGACTTTCTTTTTTTTTCTTTTTCTTTTTTTTGAAATGAATTCTCATTATGGAAGCCAGGCTAGCCTCAAACTCTCTGGAATCCTCCTGCCTCAACCTCCTGTGCCCTAGAATTATAGACATGCGACACAATGTCTGGCCAACCACTTTCTGATCATGTTTCAGCCAGAGGTGAGCATTGCCAAAAGGTTTGTCTGGTGCATGGTGACCATGCAGGAACACAGATGACACATAGGTAGTTCAGCTATCTTCAATATCTACCTTTGAATAATGGCCTACATTTCATTATGAGCTTAAAATTAAAGCACAAGCTAGTGATTTTTATCACTTTTTAGTTTAAACATGACCTATAAATCACCTTACTCCTTACCCTAGAAACTTATCTTTGTTTCACTTAAATCATGACATAGTGACTATTTTTATACTTTCATTTGTGATAAGCAAACATAATAAACCAGGGTATGGCTCTCATTTATAAACTCTATTGAGGAAATAAATGATTTATTCTTTATAGCAATGCTTCTTCTGTTGGATAAAAAAATGTCAAGGATTGTTAATAAAGGTCTATATAATTTATTGTCTTATTTGCAATCATGTTGATATGCTAATTTCATACTCTCCTTTCTACAAAGGGAACTAAACTTCATAATACAAACAAAGGGACTTGTTCCATTTTTGTTGACACCAGATTTTTGTTCTGAACAAAAATCAAGCCTTTTTCTTTTTTTTTTTTTTTTTTGTGAGTAGTACTTTGACCACAAAATATGAAAAACATAAAAAGACAGCAGTGGCCTAAGCCCAGAGACAGTGGGAACTGTTTTTTACTTTTAGACTGCATCATGAGAACTTTCCTTTAAAAAATTAAGAGACTGCTAAGAATAAAATACAGTTAAAGGTTCATGGCTCTTTTTAAAAGCATAGCTTGAAGAATGATTCACCTCTGACTGAAAATTAGAAAGTCAGGGAAATACTTATAAATGGGCGTATTTACCAACTCAGAAAATAAAAAAAAATTTTTGCTTTTCACACCCATAGAGTTAAGTGTGTTTACTGCCTTGGAGAACCGAGAAATGTTATTGGTGACAGCGGTCACATGGTTCTTCCTGGCCCAGATACTCGGGCAAGGAGACCCACAGCAGCTGAGCAAACACTGGAGTTCCACGCAGATCAAGACCACTGCCAGGGCTGAGTGCGGCTGCTGGAGGGATGGTGGCTGCCCTGTGGGATCCCAGGGAGCGGCTTCTCAGGTAAATGGTCTCTGGGGGTTGGAAGCCTGAGTAATGCACTGGCCATTAGCCTGTTGATAGACCTAATGGTAAGTAGTACACTGAGATTCGAGAGTGGCCAAGTCCCAGGCCCACAGCCCATACCTTCCAAAACACTTGATGTTTAGTGCTAAATTCTAGGGAACTGCTTCTCAGGCCTCCCATGGTTGTCCCACCGTAGTTTTGGCCCCGAATCATTTCCTGCTACATTTCCTTTCTCCACTGCCATGTCTAAATTTGTGATGGGGCATGAAAAGTAACATCATGAGCCAAATAATACACTCTATTTGAAAAGACTGTGCTAATACCCTTCAGTAAGGAATAATTTGGCCTGTAATTTCAAATGCTGGGCTGCAAATTTTCAAAATGCCCAAAAGACCACAGAATGGAGTGGTACAAACAACAGTGTGTGGAGAATGGGCAGGGGAAGTAACAAAAGGGCCCAGAGGAAAAGGTCCCTACTTGGAAGATGGCGCTCATAAGTCTTTCCTTGAAGGCACTCAGCTATAGGCAAGGCTTTTACATAGCACAGAAGTACGAGGTGAAGTTGCCTGGCTATAACCACTGCTTGTATTAACCCTGTAAAGATCAATTTTACCAGTTGATAATTGGTTTATATTATTAAGTATGATTAGACTTTGCATTTGTTAGTATAGTTGATATTAATATAGTTTCAAACTAAGATTATCAAATACTTGAATACATTACTGTTCTAAACATTCTGGCAAGAATTCAATTGAAAGGTACCATTTTATTCTTTTCTATCATGCGCGTGTGTGCTCTTTTCTATCATGTGCACACAGCACTCAAGAAGGACTGGAAAGAGAAAGATGAGTAAGGAAAACACCCAAGGAAAAAGTGGGGCAGAACTGGAAATCCAAATAAACTTACAGCCAAAATGATGTGATTAATAAAGTAGCCAGAGAATAGTCCTCAAACATCAAAGTCATGCAAAGGCAGGGACATTTTCCAAAGCTCCATGTAGAATAAGGGAATCATTTTGCTGTGCCCACTACAACAATATACACAAAACTAGTCTTCCTTTCTAGTCATAACAAAAATTACTTGAAACATACACAGTGAAGGAAAGAATTTTGGTTTTGAATATTGAGAATTCAAACAGAAGAGACTATATCCTCTGAAGGATGAAAATCTACTCTCTCACTCTCTCTCTCTCTCTGTCTCTGTCTCTGTGTAATACATTCTGAGACTATAAGTAAAAATTCTTTTTTTCTCTCTTTTAACTTAAAACCTGAAATAATTTAGTCTTTTTGCAATTTTTTTTAAAAAAAAGAGACTGTAAATCTTCACATTATTAGGCATGTATCTACCAGAGACAAAAGAACAAGAATAGAAATCTTAAATTAATAGAAATTTTTTTCCAAGCAAAGAACTCATGAGTAAGTTTGTGATGGTTTGGAAAAAACAGAGCAGGGTATGTTCTACATAAATTAATGCTGCCTAGAAAGTTATAGACTAGATTTTAAATCCATCTTGTGAAAATGACAATTTACCTCAAGTTTTTCATTGTATGTTGTTAAGTAAGATAAATAAAATCAAGTTTATAAAATGAATTTTCCTTTTTTTACAATACAAAAATCTGACAGTTTACCACTTTAACAAGCATCCTCAGTAATGGAGCAAATTATTATGATGTGATTCTTGAAGAGATGATATTAGAAGTATTTAACATGATTTATATATTATTCTTACAAAAATCTTTAACCTGTACATATTCACAAGAAAACAAATATTCAGATTATGTGACTTTTCCAGAAGCAATTAGCTCTGATCATTCAAAATTGCTAATACTATAAAAAAAAACAGAAAATAAACTATTCTAGATCAAATAACTCAAAGAGGCATATGACCACATATAATATACAATCTATTATTTTATCCCAGATAAAAAATAAAGGATGTTTTGGGGACGCTTGAAGAAACCTGAGTATGGATTCTATATTTGATATTATTGACTCAGTATTAAATTATTTTGATAGTTTTATTGAAGGTTATCTTTATTATTTAAGGGTAAAGGTCATGATGTCTGTAAATTGCTTTCAAGTTATATATATATATAGAGAGAGAGAGAGAGAGAGAGACAGAGAGAGAGACAGAGAGAGAGACAGACAGAGACAGAGACAGAGAGAAAGGCAATAGGAAATGGTACAAAACACAAAGAATTGAACATAAGTAGAAAATATGAGATTTTGCTGTACTATTTTTTTTAACCTAGTAAGTTTGAAATTGTTTGGGGACACTAGGTTACTAAAATGTAAATAAAAGCAAATTCTTATAGAAGTGATTCATATAATACATAAAAGAATCTTTAATATATTAGTAGATTTCAGCACTGAGCATCACTGGCCATAAAGAAAAGATAACCAGATACTATATGCTTTTAAAAGGAACAGATCACTACTGTGAAGTAAGTAGTCTTGTCAAAAAATACCAAATCTGACCCAGGCAAAATTTCTAGGTCCATCATTCTTAAATAACAGCAGAATCAAGTTCAACCAAAAGGTTTGTGAAATAAGATTACTAGTCTGCACAGCTAGTTTCTGATTTGTTAGGCTTGGGGTGATTCTCAATAGTTTCAATTTCTAATAAGTAGTAATGCTGGGCCTGTGGTCCACATCCACCCTTTGAGAACAACTTCCTCAGGTCAGCCCACTAATTATGGAGCACATTAAATAATACCTGGCAACACTATCAACATAAATAACTTTTGAATAAGTCTAAAGGGGCAAAATTCTGTATTTTAAAAAATAAATAAATAGCAATTTAAATAAAAATGAAAGGAAAACATAAGGTAAAAGAGAGTTATGTGATGTACCAATTAATTGCAACATATAAAACTATACTTGAATTCTTTTTTAAAAAAGAGTTCTTTCTTTAGACAAACATTTAAAAATATTTATGGATGAAAAATTAAAACATAAATGATCTAGGCCATGCACAGTCAGACACCAGCCCTCTCCTGTGAGTCGGCGCCATTTGCAGAACATGGGGAGGAAAACAGGAAGTCAACAAGAAGCTAAGACCGCCTGTGAGTCTGCACCATTCACAGGAGGACTGAGGGGGAGCCAGATGCCAGCCCCTTCCAGCATGTGGGCAGGGAGACAAGAAGAGCCTACGTGTCCCCCCCCCGCCAAAAGCAACTGGCTAATCTCGAAAAACACATGCTGTGATGATAGTTAATGTAGTAAAATACCATTTAATGCTTGTAATGTTTAGTGTTTCACTGACTTTGCAGACCTAAAGCTGATAGTCTGATCATCTATTCAGAAGATAACAATATGCATTGTAGCATGTATAGAGGATCTCTTTCTGAAGGTGGTGGCCATTCTTAATTTCCTATTATCTTGTTTAGAAATCCTGTGTCATTCTCATTGTTTCGTTTGGTTGGGTTTTATTCTGTTTTATCTTGTTTGATTTTGCTGTATCTGATGGCACGGGCAGCTATTTCAAAGTTAATAAGATATATTATGGTAGCCATTTTGGATTTACTATTATCTTGTTTTGAAGTTCTGCATTGCATTCATTGTTTTGTTTTTATTGGTTCTATTCTGTTTCTGTTTTATTTGATTTTAGTATGTCTGATGGTATGGGCAGCTATTTTGAAGACAAGTGGCATTGTTGTAGCCATTGTTGATTTCCTTTTACCTTGTTTTGAAATCCTGTGGATTTCACTTACACTGTCCTGTTTTGATTGGCTTTATTCTGCTTTATTTTGCTTGATTTTATTCTCTCTAAAATAAGATTTTAAAAAAAGTAAAAGGCTTACTGAAAAATCTAAGAGTAAGTCTATGATTCTTAGCAGATTTACTGTTTTTCATTTTCTAGTGAGAATATTTTTTATTCTCACTTATTTCATCTTTAAATCTCTTGTTTGACTTTTTCTTGTTCTTTTGTTAACTCTCTTTTCCTTGGCTGATGACTCAGCTCTTAGAAACCTGAGATATCCATCACAATTGTTTGCACAGTTCAGTTCTCTTTGTGTTAGTGCCAACCTAAGTCTGTTCTGAGTTCAGGGGACACATAAGTTGATTTCTTATTATTTTGACATCTTAAATGTCAAAGTACTAAAACATCAAACAAGTCCACATTAATATAAGTTCTTTTTAAATGAGACTCCAGAAGTACATAAATTAGTTTGCTTTAATTGTGTAAATATCACATATCAAGAGTATATAAAGATTATATCACTTGAAGAATAACAGTAAACCAGCTGTGGTAGCACATGCCTGTAATCCTGGGTAACAGGGAGACTTAGGTCAGAGGATTCCCAACTTGAAACCAGCTTGAGCAATTTAGTGAGACCCTATGTCAAAATAGAAAGGGCTGGGAATGTAGCTCTGTGACTGAGTTCTTGCCTAACATGTCCAAAGCTCTGAGTTCAATCCCTAGTAAGTGCAGAAAAAGAAAACTTACCTGTCCATCACCCAGTTTAAGAAATAGATTATTATCATTACTCAAGAAGATCACTGTGTACCCATCTAAATAATTCCCCCTCACTATTCTCTGGAAGTAACCACTCAGCTGAATTTCACAGCAGTTATATCCTTTGTAGCACTATATGTTTTCACTGCTGAATGCTATAGTTTTGACTTGTGTATAGAGTCGTACCTTATCCACTCTTCTGTGTACTATTTATTATTGCTGTTTTACATTGTGATTTTGGATTCTGCCATATAAAAATGTGCAGCCATAAAGCATCTATTTTCATGGTGTATACAAGGTATGGTTGAAAATATAGTGAATGTTAATTTTTTAAAATTTATTATAGTAAAAGACATGTGGCCATTAATTTTCCTCAAAATACTCTCCCTTAAAAAATAACTCAGGGAAAAAGAGAAAAGAAGGAAGGGAAAAGAAAAAAGATATAAATTTGTGTATATACATTTAGGATAGCTGGGATGATTGTACAACTGAATCTATTAGTTCTTGGAACAGAACAGTAAAGATTCATAGGATAAGACCAGTTTTGCACATCTATATCTGGTAATCTGAGTAACTCTTTTGAAGAAAACTAAACAAAATAACAACCTTTGTTATGTTCCTATCGCCTTGTTGTGAAAACCTATATTGTTATTGTTTTGGGTTCTTTGTTATTGTTATTTGTCTCTTTTGCTTCTTGTTTTTTTTGTATTTTTGTTTTGTTTTGTTTTTCCCTGTAATACAGAAAGGATAAATATACATGTGTAGGCTTATAAATGCCTAGAACTTCTCCTAAAGAATTTACAAGAATTGATTTTATTATGTGTGATGGCATGAACAGCTACTTTGAAGAAAAAGAGACATTATGATAGACATTGCTGATTTCCTATCATCTTGTTTTGAAGTCCTAAAATGCTTTGATTCTTTGTTTTGATTGGTTTTAGTCTGTTTTCTATTATTTGTTTTCAAAGCATGTGAAGGTATGGACAGATATTTTGAGGAAAACAAGAGACATTATGGCAGCTATTGTTGTTTTCCTACTGTCTGGTTTTGAAGGCCCATAATGCTTTCACTCTTCTATTTTGATTAGTTTTATACTATTTTGTTTTGTTTGAATTTATTGTGTCTGAAGGTATGGACAACTATTTCAAAGAAAACAAGAGACATTACAGTAGCCACTGTTCATTTCCTGGTGTCTTGTTTTGAAGTCCTGGGTTGTTTGCATTGTTCTATTCTGATCTGTTTTGTCCTGATTTGTTTTGTTTTGTTTTATTTATGATTTAAAAAAAGAAACCTACTCTTCCTTGCTTTAAACACACTTATCTCACTGTTCTTGCCATTTTGTGATGCTGTTTTATGGATTCCGTTTTGTGAATATCTTTATTTGTACTGTCGTAACTACCTCAGTGTTCTGAATCAGGTCAGAACATTTACTTTTCAGTCATTTTGACTTTGGGGAAGAACCAGAAGTAACACAGTACCAGAGCCAATGAACAAGGTGGGTGAGGACGCATCGTTATGCTTTTATGAGCCTGCCTTTCTGTTGGATGGCACTCAACAATAGCAGCCACTGCATTTTTTATAACACCTCATAAAGATATTCATGAGAAAGGAACTGCTTCAGAGAGGGGCAAAAAGGATGGAATAAGTGTACTCAAAGTGAGCAGATTTTGAGGGAGATTAATGGCAATGTGTCTTTTATTGTAATAATATTTTTAAATTTAAGTACACTTCATTTTCTTGATCAACCCTTGCAGTCTTCAGTTGACCACTATTCCAAGATTTACCAGTTCTCATGTTGATGAATAGTTCATTGCTTCTTTTCCAAATTTCCAAACTTTTGTTTTCATTTCACTCTTACCTCCTTATAAAGTCACGGTAGAATGGTGATGGGGAGCTGCCTTTTCAAAGTGAGATCCTCCTGCATTTAGTTGGAATGTCCCAAGTGCTTCCCAGTAATCAGAGTGTGGGTTTCCAGGCTGAAACACACATTTATATCACAGTAAGAAAGTGTTCATCTATTGTCTGTTTACTTGAGTGTTATTGTAAAAAATTATGGTCACTTTTTGACAGGTGCTTGGCCAGAATTTGTGGATGATGATGTGATTTTTTAAATCAGTTCCTCTAATTTAGTAACTTTTAAATACAGAACTATGGTTGATTTTTTGAATAATCCCCCAAAGCTAATGATGCAGTAACCTTAAAATGTATTTCTAGAGCTCAGTTAGGCATTTGGTATCAATATTTAGAGGTCAAATTGGTTTATATCCTCCTCCATCACTCTGCCTGTTATTTACAATTTGCTAGATTTTGGAAACAAAATCATATTTGCTCTATAAAAATATTTTGGAATGGCCTTTTGAAAAAAAATACTGTGGGCTGTCTAAATGGCACTAGGATGGTCTTTCCTTTGAAAGTTTAGTGTAACTGTAGATACAAATAGACCTCAGCAGTCAGTAGCAGCATTCACTGCATTTTTTAATCACATCTCACAATGGTGCTCAGGAAAAAGGACTTCCAGAACTGCCTCAGACAGTGGCAGTAAGGAACTGTATTCTTTTTCTCTATTTTTTTTTCCTAAGGAGATCATTTTGTTTAGATGTATCTATTTCTTTTAATATCAGTTCAAGTATATTTTCTAACATAAAACTTATTCCAGATTTTCCAATATATTGTCACAAAGCTGAATGAAGCTTTCTTCTGATTCTTTTAATTTCCTGTTTCTTTCTTTGCCGCTATTTATTTTTTTATGCACTTCTTCTATGTGTTTCTCTTGAATCCACTTTTTGATTAGCTTGCATAGTATCTTGTCTATTTTGTTGTTTCCTTTTTTGCTTCTTTCTTTCATTTCTTTCTTCCCTTCTTTCTTCTTCTTTCCTTCTTTCTTTCTTTTCTTTCCTACTTTCTTCCTTTCTTCTTTCTTTTTCTTCCTTCCTCCCTTTCTTTCTTTCCTTCTACTTAGGAAATGAAAGACTCTGCGTTGCCCAGGTTGTCCTTGAACTTAGATCCTCACTCCCCAGCCTCCCAGGTAGCAGGATCACAGGCATTTACACCATGTCCAACTTAAAGAAATTTCACATTTTTAGCCGGGCGTGGTGGTGCACACCTTTAATCCCAGCACTCAGGAGGCTGAGGTAGGAGGAGCATTGTGAGTTCGAGGCCGGCTGGGGCTACAACACGAGTGCAAGGCCGGCCTGAGCTACATAGTGTGACCCTGCCTCAAAAAACTAGGGCTGGGAGTTTGGCTCAATGGCTTAAGCACCTGTCTGGCAGGTGTGAGGTTGTGAGTTCAATCCCTGGTGCCGCAAAAAAAAAAAAAAAAAAAAAAAAAAAAAAGAATTTTCACACTTTCAATATTAGAGTTATTATTTCCTAAGTTCTAAATCACTAATTATTTTGTTAAATCTTTTATTTGCTTTGTGTCATTTTTTTCTTTTACATCCAGATACTAAGAGTTTATTAGTTTTTCAATCTTTGGACTATCATATTTAAATTATACAAAGCTATTGGATGTTCCTCTGAAGACTGTTTTTGCTGTATTTCATATCTCTGAATATTTAGCATTCTCATTATTGTTCTCTTGTAGAAATTCTGATTTTAGTTTATATGTTGCCCCAGCAGTTATTTAAATGAGAACCTTTTAAAATCTAAGTGAAGGAATTTTTCTCTTGAGTTACTTTGTAATTTATAATTTTATGTCACTGTATCACAATGTTAGTTTCTACATATTGGAGCTCATTGAGTTTTTGTTTCAACTGACTTTACATACAAATTGAGGAATATTCAGGAGCAGCTGGAAAGATGTATCTTCTATTTTTGGGGTTAAATTTTAGAGATCCATATGTGTATTGATTTTTAAACTATTTTTCTAGGCTTAGTTTTGGTCCATCTGACTTGCCATTGACTGCTCCTGCTTTCCAGACACATGGTACAAGTGCTCCACTCCAGCCATTTAGGTTACAGATAGCTGTGCACAATGAAATTTGAGCAAAAGTCACACAGGCATGGTGATACATGCTTGTAAGCCCAGTACTCTGGAAAGCTGAGGTAGTAGGATTGCAGGTTTGAACCCAATCTAGGCAACTCAGCACTTTAGTGAGACCCTGTCTCAAAATTTAAAAAAAATAATAAAAATAAAAAGCATTGAGGATGTAGCTCAGGGTGAAGTCCTTGGGTTCAATCCTCAGTAACACATATACACACAGAACAAAAGCACATGCATCACTTCCTTTAAATGCTTATCTACAACTTACCATGTCTTTGTTTCCTTCCCACAGCACCCAAAGGTGAGCGCACCAAACAAAGGAGGTGTCATCAGCCTGCATCCCTCAGTAAAGAGGGCATCAAGATCAGGCCTGTGAAGAACCACAGTAGAAATGCAGTATGAGCATGACTTAAATATTTGCTACTTTAAACTACTGAGATTTGGGTATTGTGGGTTATTTAGCATGACAAGAATCATGTACTTCATCCTAATGCAGAAGTAAGGAGTACAGTAGAGCTCAAGATAAATTTATCCCTCTGGTCAATGACACCATTGAAGACTCTTGTTTTTCCCCCATTCACTCTTGACTTCACCTTCTGGCTAATAACAAAAGATGCAGAAGTTCTAAGACTCATACTCAGACATGAAGTAGAAAAACCATGAGGAAAATCTTTTCTGTAGCTTTGTGTTAAGAGTAGGGAAACTCACTGGTGCATCCTAGCAGATGCCTGTTTATACACACTTGAGTAGCTTTATGAACCACTTTACTCTGAATTAATCACGGGAAAGAGGGGAGAGATTCTCGTTTTTGACTGGGACCAATGATCTGGGATGAAATGCATGCTGGGATACCACTGTAGTCTGCATCTTAAGTGCCCCTCAAAGACCCATATATTAAAGTCTTGGTCCCCGGCTTGGCACTACTGGGAGATGATGGAAACTTGGAAGGTCTTCAGGTCACTGAAGGTGTACCTTTGAAGAAGACAGTGGATGCCTTCCTTCTTCCTCCTCTTTCGCATTCTGGCCCTGAGGTGAATAGCTGTGCTGCCCCACTCACTCCCTGCCATTATATGCACCCTACTGCTGCCAGAGGGTCAAAAGCAGTGGGGGCTATTGACCCCCCAGATGAAATCTGCAAAGCTGTGAGCCAAAGCAAACTTTTTTTCTTTATAAATTTGTCATTTCAAGTATATGTTATAGTAGCGGAAAGCTAACGTAGATGCCAATCACAATGACATCATTGACTAACAAATAACCCATTTTCATATGTATACATATATGTGTGCAAGAACTATTATTTTAAAATATTTTAATAAACATAAGACATATTGTAAAATTATCTTGGAAACGTGTTTACGCAAAAAGCTTAACACAGATGTTTATAGCAGCTGTACTTATAACTGCAAAAAACAGGAAAGCAACAGAGGTGCCTATACAGATGGCTAAAAAAATTGTGGTACATCCAGAGAATGGAATATTATGCAATGTTAAAAACAAATATGACATTGTAGTAAAGGGAAAACTATGGAAATAAAAAAGATCAGGGTTAAAAGAGTGAGAAATGAATACGTAGAACACAGAGGAATTTTAGGGCAAAGAAAATATGTAATGAAAATATTCTGTTAGTATTATAATGAATACACGTCATAATACATTTGTTAAAACCCACAGAAGGAACCCACAAGTAAACCATGAGCTTTGGTTGGTGTCAATGTAGATCCATCAATCATAACAAATATACCACTCTGGTGGGAGATGTTAACATGAGAAGCTACTATATGTGGGAGGCAGAGGACTTATGCGAAATCTTTGCATCTTTCTCTCAATTTTGCTACGAGCCTAGATCTGCTCTAAAAATGAAATTTGTTAAATAAAAGTATTTTTTTTAAATAAGGGGACCATTACTACCAATTTCCTGTGTGTTTTTATTGAGATAATGTTGTATACAGATATACATCATATGTTTATAAAAGGAAACATAGCTGTTCACCTTTCTTTTTTAACTTGGTAAAAATTTTAGAAGTAATTTTATTAGTACATAAATCTTTTTAACAACTATATTGTATCTTTTGGAATGGTAATGACTTAATTTAGCCTGTCAACTGCCATGCCCCTATATATGTACAAAGGTTATTTCTAGTCTTTTAGTAGTATAAACAGTATTTAAATAAACATCTAGCTTTGTACACTTAGGTAATTAAACTTGTAGATAATATGTAAAGAATTGTGTTTCCACTTAAGAGGTAGATACCTTCTCCATTTACATACTAACAATGTATAAAAGTCAGATTTCCCAATTTAAAGACATTATTCTGTGTGTATATCCTTAAATAAATGGTTATAAAATCATGTGACTGATTAGTAGAAAGGGGTAAATATTTAATGACCCTTGTCCCTGTATGAAAACACATCATTATTTTTATTTCTCCTTTTTTTTGTGACTTCAACCTGTTAACGTTACCTCAGAATGATTTATTCATGATTTCCTAAGCAATTTAATTTTTTTTAGGGTTTAGAGATATTTTATAGGCTTTCAAAAAGAAGAGTAAATGACCATTAAAGATAACTGAATATATGTTATCAGCAGAAATTTGTGAGCAAAAAGAGAGCAGTTTGAAAAATGATGCTTTCTAAGTTTTTCCTTCTCTAGTTCAAGATATATCTCACTCACATTGCCTCACGGTTTTAAAGTGTTTTATGGGTCCTTTGTGAAACTGAAGGTTACTGAATACATGACTTATTTTTGCAAACCAAATGTTTCTTTAAAATTCAACAAATTTTCAATGAGGTTTAATTAGGCAGAGAAGTGATTCAGAACTCATTTTAAAACATGCATGATAATTAGGGAACATCAAAGAGTATTGTTACATTCTAAACTGTAAACAACTGACTGTTAATGATTTAACAAATTCCAAATATTATCCCACAGTACAGAACTGAACCCTATTTTTTAAGGAAAGTGTATATTAAGTTAATGATTTACTTAATGCCTCTTCTCAAAAAGTGCTTTCACCAGACACTCCATCTGTCATCACTAGAGTCAAAGTTCAAGGAATTTTAGAACTTGGAAAGACCTTAGTGTCTTCCCTTCCCCCAGCAGGCAAGGACACTGACCGGTCCCAAAATTGACTGTGTTTGACCTAGGACACAGTTTCCTTGGCTTTCACGATAGATCGCTTTCTACTACATTTTGCTATCTCTGTATAAATATACCTAAAAGCACTCAATACTATCTAATACTTTTAACTGATTCTTTTAAAAATCTTTCATGTCAAGAATCAATATGTTAAGTCATAGAAACACACGGATACATGAAAGGAAGACAGTGTCTATCATTCAGAAATCCATACAGTGGTAGGAAAACACTTCCTGTGGTTAGATGCTCTGAAGCAGGAATAAGAAATCTTGCTAGGATTGTGAGCTTAGGCTTTTCCCTTAGGCTTATTAGAAGTAGTGGCAGGTTTGTTCCATAAACATCATTGCCTCCCTGATATCTACCACATTTTAATTACAACCATCATCTTTTTACACTTGTAATGCCCTTTTCAAGTTTTAAAGCATATATCCACTACTATATCTGATCCTCACAGTATCTTAAGAGGTAGATACCTTCTCCATTTTCTAACTGAAGAGACAGTAAGTAGGCTTTTGGCCATTAGTCCAATACTTTGGTTAAATATTAACCAACCTGAATTTCCCTAATTCCAAACATTTAATTTCCTGAGAATCCTAAGGTTACTTCAGGAGATCCTCCAGTGAAATGTTGGGTAACTTAAATGTCCTAATTATAGCATGCTTTTTTTGGAAAAAGAAAATAGTGCCCAAAAATTCCATGGAAGTACTTGTGGCTGTTCATGAACTGTGAGGATGACATTTTATTAGAAGCATGAAACCACAGCCAGCTCTGAGTTCCTCAGTTTGTTTGTTCCATCCCTTGTCATGGGGATAAGGAAACTTGAAAATAAAGTATGACTGAAATCAAATGTGTCTGGAATACCAAATTATTGTCAATCTTGGAGTGATTGGGTTAGTAGTTAATTTAATTTCCTTTCGTTTTATATTCCAAATTTCCTACAAAAGCTATGTTACTTTTTAAATCAGAAATTATATAATTCACCAATATTGATATATATACTTCCCAATCTATTAGAAAGGGAAAGAATTTGAAACTTTCTTAATCTGGATATTTGGATGGACAGATACTTAGAAACTTCTCTGATGAATGAACATTCTTTTTACAAAATCGATCAATGAGCAAGCTAAAAAAAAAGTGGTTAGGGCACTCATTCATGATTTTAAAAATAGTTATTGAGTGCCTACTATATACCAGGCAGTTTTAGGTGCTAGGAATACAGCAGTGAACAGAATAGATTAAAATTCTTAACCAGGCATGGTGGCGTACAACTGTAATCCCAGCCTGACGGGCTGAGGCAAGAGGATAGCAAGTTCAAACCCAGTCTAGGCAGCTTAGTGACTCAGTGAGACTACCTCAAAATAGAAAATAGAAAAAGGGCTAGGGCTGTAGCTCACTATGAAAATCCTGTGTTTAATCCCCACTACAGTATCACTGAAACAAAAAATCCTTTCATTGACCTTCCATTTAGAAGGTGAGGTAGGCAATAAGTAAGTAAGTAAGTAAGTAAATAAAGCAAATTTAAAAACCATGAAAAGTATAACATAGTGAGCCACACTAAATGATTAGAAGAAAAATAAAGCAGAGAAGAAGAACAAAGTACTTGTGTAGGGACGTTTCGGTAGAGTGTTCAGGGAAGACCTCACTGAGGAAGTAGTAAAGCGTAGACATTTTCTGCTTGTATTTTGAAGGTGAGGTCAACAGAATTTACTTGTGGGTTGAAATGAGGGTTGTAAATGAATGTCAATAGTGACTCAAAGTATATGGCTTAGCAACTATGAAGTTGGAGTTGTCATTTTCTAAGACAAGGAAAACTATGGGAACACAGACAAAGTGGACAGCATCTGGAGCTCATTTTTTTAATCTGCTGAGTTTGAGACACCTGCCTTCTGTCGAAGGAGAAATGCTAATCTGATGCTTGGGCATGCTTGGGAGCTCAAGGAAGTGGTTCGACTTAGAGAAATAAATTAGAACTTTTGAGCATGTAGTGGAAATCTATGAAATCAAATGGGAATGATACAAACCAAGTAAGAATAGATAAGTAAGAGCAGAAACCCAAAGATGAATCCTTGAGTCTTCCAACATCTACGTATCAGGGAAATGAAGTTAATCACATGGTGGAGTATCCTAGAAGCCAAGTGAAGAAGGTATTTCAAGAAAGAGAACACAGCCCATTGATGGCAAGTCAATTGCAGTTGAGAATGTTCTGAAGAGCAATTATTTCTCAGACAATTTTGAAAAACATGAAAGCAGCAAAATGTTAAAAATGATTTAATTTGGATAAAATGTATTCAAAGTATCTATGGTTATTGTTGTAATTTTTCTATAATTTATAAATGTTTTCAAATTTAAAAAGTAGAAAAATATTCCCTGGAGTATATTATGCTGTTAGTGGCTTTATGCAAGGCATCTTTCCCAGGTCAAGTTTAGGGTAATGTTGCTTTCATATACATTCTGCCTGTTCTTTCATATATATGATAAATTTCACAAAAAATTAAATAAGAATTGTAAGAAATGTATATAAAACTATATTTGTATGGAAATGTGTTGCTAAAAGAAAAAGAAGTTGAAGACCTTTGAATTATGTGTTTCCTTTGGTTAAACACACCCACACGTACACACACATATTATATTTGGTTAATGTCTGAAAATTTACCAAAAAAACTCAAAACAGCGATTATTTCTGGGTAGTCCAATTATTACTTTCTCCTATAAGTTTCCTTTCTCTGTAATTTAAAAAAAACAGTTTTTTTATTGAAATAAACATGAAAGCAGATAATAAATGCTGCTGTTAGAGTCTGAGACACAAATGGCACTGTTACAATTTGTGACCTAACCATGGACAATTGGGTTTGAAAAGAAGAACAGAGTTTCTCCTGCTGCAAATATAGAGATAAGAAAAACAAGAAATCTTAGGTCTTTGCCATCACAGACTTCACCGGGCAAGAGGCTAAATTATGCCTAACACAGAAGATTCAACTGTAATTTGGTAGCTTGCTAAACTCTGGATATTTAGGTAAATTATTCAGAACCCACACTTTTCTAGCCTCTGCCAATCCAGAGCATCCCCACAATTCACTGATTTCTGACATTTGGATTCTCAGTTTTCTTTACTTTCTTTCGTTTTCCTTTTTCCTGCTTCTCCATTATCAGAAGCTATTTCACTTCTGCCTAAAGTCACACTGCTGCTTTTCACAAGGCATCTCTGTTCAATAGTTTAGTATTGAAAAAATGAAGGAAATACTTGAAAAGTGGTACAAGCACCTTCACAAGGCATTGCCAGCCCTCCATCCTTCACTCCCTCCCATTCTGCTGCCACCCACCCTGTGACCCTGCAGCTCTGCCCAGCCCCTCAAAAGCTATCAAACGTTCTCCTGTAGCCTCACCTTTCCACGGCCTCACCTCCTCCAGGCTACCCTCCTTGTCCTAAATCCCCCTTGGAATTCCAGCTAAAAAGGTGCTCAATAACAGTTTCAATCATTTGATCAATAAAACATTTGGTCAGGTACAAGGCTATGGTCTATAAATTAAAAGTTCAAGCACAACTGTGACAAAAAAGAGAAACTAATTCTTGGAAGCCAATAGGTCTACGAGTTATCCACTCAATACCTAGAATGCTCATATATTCACTTTCACCCTGTACACTCATCCCTCTTCTTTCTTTTCTTTTTTTCCTTTCCTTTTCCTCCTCTTCTCCTTCCCCAGTTAAATCCATTCATCAAAGCATTTGTATAAGCAGGGCTGGTGATATATGTAATCCCAACATTCAGGAGGCTGAAGCAGAAGGATTGTATTTGAGACCAGCCTGAACTTTATAGCAAGTCCCAAGCCTTCCTGGGCTACACAGAAAGATCCTGTCAAAAGAAAAACAAAAAAACAAAACCAAACAAACAAACAAACAAAACCTTTGTATGTCTGCCACCAAACAATAAAAAGGGTCGTAAAAGACCTTTAAATACCTACCCCAGCAGGCTTGTAGTTAATCAAAACCCAGAAGAGAAAAGCAAAATCTTCACCTGCAAGCTGACATCTGCCCTGTTCACCTTTAGCACTCCTCACCAAGTGGTCAGAATAACATCTCCCCAAAGATGCCCTTCTCCAGACCCCTAAACTTGTAAATATGCTGCTTTGCATGAAAAACAGACTTGACAATATGATGAAACTGAGGGTCCTGAGATGTGAGTTCTTTCCAAGTATTCCAAGCAGGTCCTGTAACAGTCTTTACAAGGAGAGGCAAGGGGGAATAGAAGTCAGAGAGAGTTTTGAAAATGTTAAGTTGATGATTTTATTAGTTAGTTAGTTAGTTTGTTGGTTAGTTAGTTAGTGGTACTGAAGATTGAGTCCAGGGCCTTTCCCATTGAGCTATATCTCTAGCCTTTTTAATTTTTTTTATTTTGCAACAGAGTATTGCTAAGTCACTAGATTGCCCACACTGGGCTGAAACTTGCAACCCTCCTGCTTCAGTCTCCCAGAGTCCTGGATTATACGAATGCACCACCATGCCCAGTTTATGATGATGGTTTTAAAGATGGAAGGAAGAACTATGAACCAAGAAAATAGGTGACCTCTAGAAGCTATAAAAGTAAGGAAGTGGACACTTTCCCACACAAAGGCTCTCTACCTATTGCAGGCATCCCCCGAGACACAATACCGCACAAGCCAGACATAGCACATTTCTTATAGATGGGCAGCAAGGGTTAGTAGAAGCCTGGGATCCATGGTAAACTGGTGCCCTAAGCCTCAGGAAAGTTGCTTCAAGCAGAGAGAGTTGTGTCTGCATAGGCAGGAGTTCACACTGCTGTCAAGAGACCCTAAAACTCACCCCTTATTTATGTATCCCCACTACAGCTTGCCTGGATTAAGGCCAAGCACCTCAGAGCACCTGGTTCTATGTAGGATGAGACCCAGCCCAGGCTGTACCTAACTTTTCCTCTCATCTTAGAAGGTTGCATTCTTTGTACTACCTGCATCAGAAATGCAAACAAGAAGAGAAGAGTTGATGCCAAGGCTTTGTAGGGAACAGCCCTCCTGCACCCCACAGCCTCCAGAAGGAACACAGACCCATCAGTACCTTCAGTAAGACCCAATGTGTACTCCTCAGGTCGGCAGAACTGGAAGGTAATAAATGCATGCCTTCTCAGTCACTAAATACATGGTCATTTATTACAGCAGCAGAAGGAAACTACCACATCCCCTAGGCAGTTTTCTTCTCATGCCTGTGGTTAGCTGAAACTTTACTCTTCAGTTTGTTCACTTTCTTTTCACTCTGCTTCATTCTCACTGCTCACAATATAATATTCCTAAGATGAGGTGCATTCTCAGAATCAGCCCATTCAGATTATTTTGTTGAATGATGTTGTAGAAAAATTTTAACATTGATCAGTGGCACGAAGGTGAAGATCGTGAAGGCAGTATTAATCCTGGCACGTTTGTAGGAACTTGTATGTGCAGGCAACATAGAAAGTGCTGGAGATCAAGAGAGTGTAAACGCAGGTCCTGATATGCAAGAGGTCTCAATTCAATGACACAGAATGTAATATTGATTATACTTTTGAGATTTTACTAAACGTATAATTGCTTTTGAATAATTAAAATGAAAATCAAATAGCAATATTTTGCAAGTTAGTACTCAAAAGAAAGGCCTAGAGGGCAACAGAGCTTGGACTCGAAGAGCTTAACTGAGAATCCTAACTCTGCCGCTACTCAGCCTTAGTGTCACTGGGGTACTTATTCAATTCCTCCAGACATTAAGTCTTAATCAGTAAAGTGGGAACAGCAAGATCTATGTCTCAAAGCTGTGATAATTCAGGGAGAAAATATACGTAAGAGACTTCAGTGCAAAGTCTGGCATATAGAAATAACTCAATAAATGGTGACATAGAGTCTGATTTATTTCTTAATATGCAGAGGCAATTATTATGGAATTAGATGACTTCTCAACTTTCCCCAACCAGGAACCACTAGCGCTGAGCTATCTTATTTTGCAGGTCTCACTTCCCACATCTCCCCCACTCCCTTCTTCATTCCCAAATCCATAATTTTTGCTCAGTTTTGAAGGGATTTGCCAAACCAGCTTCTGTCAGCTAGAGTTTCCCTTTGCCTATTTTCCATCAAATAATGGACCCCTGCCAGAAAAAGGATTTTGGAGGTTAGTTAGGAGCCACTCCAACTAGAAACACAAATGTGGTTTTGGGATCTGGTAAAAAGGCAGAAATATAAGCACAAAATGATTCTTTCCTTGTGGTCATGATAGATCAGCTACATTTGTTAAGGAACGTTTGCTTGTCTGATTGTTCTTTTTGTTTTTTAACACCATACATCAGTATAAAATCCATTATTGTTCATTTTTTACTGTATTTTTCTCAGTATGATTTTTGCTATTTTCTTTCCCACAACTCACTACCAAGCAGACTGAAAAGGCAGTAATTCTTCTTCCCAAAGCTTAAATTGAGAAAATATACATATATGTCACATTATTTTCTTTATCAACACATAAAACTGCTTTCTCCGATTTCCATGTAACTTAGCTCACCAAAAACTCAATCTTATATTCAGAATTCTCACTGGTTAATGGGGGAGTAATTTAAAATAATCAAGTGCCACAATTCTTTGAAGGTTTAGTTGGTATGTCATTACAATAGAGAGAAAGATCTGTCCCCTCACCTTTGTTTCCCAAATATAAGGAAATAAGCAGTGCCAGTAGTACAGGTGGAGCTGTAGAATGAGTTACATTCTATAACCCCCCATATGCTGGAATCTTTATAGTACCCAACCTTTCCACTGCACAAGAATCCATCTCACCCAGCAGAAGGGCTCACCAAATACAGCATCTCTCTCCCACTTATTACAGCAATTGCCAGGACCTGTAACGGACCATTTTCCCTTTGGATAGGTAGGAAATTCTAAGACAGTATTTTGTGGAAGGCTACACCCCTGGGAAACCTTATATGATACACGATGGGCATTGACAGACCTGCTGTTATCCATAGCACATCTTCCCCTGAGCGACATCTTTTCCTGGGGATGACAGTTAGTTACTGCCAAGTCTGTCTGTCTGATTGCCTGCTGAGACCCAGGTAGAGCTTTGGTAAGCATGGTAGGCTGGTTGCAATTCCTGGGCTTTTGGAAGGCAACAGAAGCCAACCTCAAACCCTTGCAAAGAATTTAGGCTATTTGACAAAGTAGGGGAGGTGTCAAACCAAAAAGTACGAATAACTGTCAGCTTCCCTCCTAAAAATATAAACCCTGACTTGAAGTGGTAGTTGAAGACTGTAAGCTCAGATATTTGGTAGATCGAGGCAGAAGGACTGCAAGTTAAAGCCTAACTTGGGCAATTTAGGGAGACCGTGACTCAAAATAAAATTTAAAAAGCATTGCAGATATAGCTCAGGGGTAGATCATCCCTGAATTTAGTCCCCAGTACAGGAAAGAAAAAAAGGAAAAGACAAGACAGAAGACTCTAGTGTATATTATTCCAAGTGTGAGTGAAGACTGACGTCTGTTCTCTCTCAAACTCTTAAATTCAGTTCAGTTTATCATAACTACCTATCAAATGCCTTCTTTTGTCTAGATCTTTGGATTACTTTTATACATGCACAAAAGTGAATAATGAAGTCAAAACGAAAGGATGTTTGCATTGATAGACTGTTCTGTATGTCTGTTTTTTAAAAAAAATATTTCTCACGACAATCCTGAAAGGGCTGTGCAGTTTAGACTCATGTGGCAGAGGCAGTATTTTGTGACTTAAGATGGAAAGCTTTCCCTTTGCCATGTAAGAGTCCAGAGGTAGGTGGCCTTTCTATCTTGTTGGTCAGTCATCCCTGGATCTTTGCTCTCTGCCAGATGGTTGTAAAACTGAGGTTCGTACGGGTTAAACAACTTCCAAAGATCCACCAGCTTCAACACACTGTGCTGATTCTCTGTCATGCTGTGCTATGGTTGCTTTAGGCTTTGGCTAAGCCATTCCTGACAGCACAGAACCAAAGTATGCATTTCCACGATGAGTCCTATATCCTTCATGTAAAGGGAAACAAGGTATGATGAAACATTCTTAAGGTAAAGAGTTGAAAAGGTTCCAGGGCTTTCGTTTAGCAAAATAATAGTAATAGTAATTGTAATTGTAATAATAATAATTACAATGACAGAGTAAGTAGAAAGTCCATTGATTTAGGGGGAGAATTTCAGCCAGTTTGGCTGCATAGGAAAAATCACAGCCTGCCACTCCTGGCCATGATACTAATCCTGCTTTCATTCTTCATCAGGACAGTGGCCACTGCCGCAGCTACTCAACCATGCCATGTAACATGAAAGTAGTCATGGAGTATGTAATATAGGAAGGATAGCTGGACACAGGACTTTGAGTTTCATATGATTTTTACATGTTACAAAATGTTTTAATTTTTTCAATCATTTAAATATCTAAACATCATTTTTAGCTCATAGGTCATTTAAAAACAGGCAGTGGGGAGATCTATACCATGGAATGCTACTAAGGAGTAAAAGGAAACAAATACTTCATAAAACAACTTGGAGAGATTTTAAGGCCATTATGCTGAATGAAGAAAACCCATCTCAAAAGTGACATATTACGTTATACATTTATATAACATTCTTAAAGTGACAAAATTATAGAATGAAGACCAGACTAATTAGTGAGTAGGGGTTAGGCATGTTTGGAGATAAGTTCATGGCCATGACTATAAAGAAGAACTACATGAGAGATCTTTATGGTAATGGAATGGTTCTGCTTTTTGATTGAGATGGTGGCTTCGTGAATCTGCATATGTGATAAAACTGACACAGATGTAAATATATACTGTATCAGTATCAATTGCTTAACCTTGACACTATACTATAAATTATGTGAAATGTAACCATTTGTGAGAAATTGGGTGAAGGGATACATGACAACTTCATGTGATCCTGTAATTATTTCAATATAGAAAGTCAAATTTTAAAAAATGAAAAGCAGACAATTCATCAGATTTGGCTGATGAAATATTTTTTCAACCACTGGAAAAAGAAAAAGAAATGTGAAGTATAAAAAATACAGAAAAATTAATACATATAATATTTAGGAATACATAGGTTTGTAAGGAAATGATCAGTAAGCCATACTTTAAAGTTGTTAAAGGATATGAGTAAGTCAAACAAAAATATGGACAGTAGAAACATTATTTAAATGGTTAAAGTAGCTCAGTAATTTTAAAAAATTAACTAAAATGTTTCTCCACAGTATCAAAAACATACAAGTTAGTACTAGCAATTAATGACATTGTGGGTAAATATATAATGACATACAAAATTGATAGAAGGCTACACTGATGAATTAATTTTGAAAGACAATTTGGTGGTTTCTACCAAAAATTTGAATAAGCATTTCTTTGGTCCACCATTCCATATTTCTTAATGCTATTAATGTGCTTACATGGGACCCAAAGATGTAAGTACAAGAATGTTCACTTCCACTTGGTCTCTTTAAAAAAAAAAACAGCTTTATTGACCTTTAATTTATGTATTATTAAATTGACCCATTTGAAATATGTAAGTCAATGATTTTTAGTAAATACACTGTCATACAACCATTAACAAAAATTTAGAACATTTTGGTCACCCCAAAAGATTCTTTATGCTTGTATGAAGTCATTCCCTGTCTTCACTCCTAGCTATAGGTAACCATCGGTTTATTTTTGTCTATTGATTTGTATTTTAGTTTTAATTGGAATATGTTCAATAATTGAGAGCATAAATCTTTCTTCTTCTTCAATAATGCTTTAGTTCAAGCTATAGGCATCATTTGAAGTCATGCTCAAATTTAGCTTAAAAGCTTTAAGAATACAGCTTCAATAAGCAGAGACTGAAGGATATTAAATGGCATGTAAGAGAAATTGGTATTAACACATTTACATGTAATCTGTCTTTCTTCAGAATTTGATAAGCAAAATCAACTGAACTTTGTCACGGAGTAATGCCATGCTGCTGTTATACATTTTCCCATCCATAGGGTGATACAAAATTGATCTGTGCATTTTCGAAGCAGGAGGCATTGGTACTTTGACAGAGTTCTATTATGGCGACAGCATTCCTATTATGCCAAACGTCTAATGTACACCTAATGATTGTATTATACACAGAAAGCTGTTATGCACTGATTACCAACTGCTGTTTATAATCTTTTGAATGCATTTTTCTGATGTTGAAAAAAATGATGGGAAAAGTCACAAGAGGGGGAAAATGGAAAAGAACGTGATCCATAAACAATGGGGCTTCATATAGCTCCATGTGGCTACATCAAGTCTCTTGATGTCTGAGAATCACTGACAAGTTTTAGGAGCATGATAAATTTCTAAGCCTAATAGCAATAAAGCAAATAGTAGCCTCTGATTTGAAGTGAACATGAATGCCAGGCATCTGGTGACACTTGATGCTATGAGTCCTGTGCTGCTTTGGTTGAACAGTAACTACCGAGCTGACTACGCCCCAAGTGTAAATCATCAGTCATCCAAGTAGATCAGGTCAATTTACCCATGGGGAAACTGCTGGATTAAATGTTCAGAGCGATTTTCTATGTTGGTTATGATCCAATTATGCTTTCAAACATTTAAGAGGCTCAATAGAGAAGAAAATAAAATGGCTCCATTCCTTTGAGCGGGATAGGTGTCATTGACACCAGGAAATTGAGTCATCTGGTGGAGATGTAGCATTAGAAGGTCACCACTTTGGAAGGCAAGTGAGCAAGTAGTGGGTGGGTTGGTTCTCTCAAAGGTTAAACATAGAATTGTCACATGGTCTAGCAAGTGGGTACATACCACTCCTACATATATACCCCCAAAAATTAACAGATATTTGTACACCAATGTTTATAGCAGCATTTTCAATCAACCCAAGTGTCTATCAGTACATAACTGGATAAATAAAATGTTGCCTATACACGATGTAATATCATTCATTCTTGGAAAGGAAATATATGCTAAGACACAGATGAACCTTGAAAATACTATGCTAAGTGAAATGAGTTAGACACAAAAGGGTAAATATTGTATGATTCCATTTATAAGAAGTATCTAGAATAGGCAATTCAGAAAGGCAGAAAGCAGAACAGTGGTTGCAGGAACTGGAGAGAGGGGTGAATAGGGATTTGTTGTTGAATGCACAGTTTCTGTTTGAAATGGTTGAAAAGTTCTGAAAATGGTTATAGTGTTGATAGATGCACAATACTATGAAAATATTTCATGCCACTGAACTGTACACTTAAAGTGGTTAAAATGGTAAAATTTGATATGTATATTTTACTACAATAAAAAAAGGCAAAAAGAAGAATTGGGCCGCAAAAAAGATCAATATGAATGTGAGATTTAAACATCTTTTTTATTATTTTTTTAAATTTTTTTACAAATCCAAAAGAGTAGCATTACAGGTTTACAAAGCAAGATAATAGGAATTTGACAATGATGCAATATTGCATATTGCTACCTTCAAAAGGACTGTTTAGATTAACAGATATAGACATGCAAAATTAATGTAAACATGTATCAACTGTTCCTTTTCAATAACCAATACATTTAGAAGTATAATCATTTTAGCCATCCTATGCACACACATGTACGAACTTATGTCTAAGGAGAAAATTTTGAAAGCAGCAGCAAAAACTAAAACTTCATCTACAAAGAAAAACAATTCATTTTTTTTTTTAAGATTTCAAGACCTGGCAGAGGATCCAGCTCTATCCAGTCCCATGTCTCAGCGCAACCCACCAGGGGAACAACCAGCCAGCCTCACAGGACACGGAGGTACCGAGCCCAGCCCAGCTCAGAGCCCCAGAGCTGCTCATCAGGGATGGGCAGCATAGCTGCAGGACCTTAGAGAACTTGAGCTTTGCCCATCAGAGCACAAGGCATGAGCTCCATTGTTCAGGGGCACGGCCAGCACAGCAGGTCCTAGGGGTTGCGAACCCACCCAACTAGGAGCAAGGTCTCAGCACTATACACCTGAGAGGCACCCAGGCTTGCCCGACACTCCAGAAGTTCTGAACTCCTCGCAGCCAGATGCAAGGTCTGGGTGGCACCACACTCTGGGGTGTGCTCTGCCTAGCTGCCTGGGACCCGGAGATTCCAAACTACAACCAGCCAGGCTCAAGATCCAGCAACACACCCCAGGGGTGCATCTCTGCTAGCCACCTGGGTCGTGGGAGTTCTGAACGCTACACAGCCAGGTTCTAGGCCCCAGGAACAAGTTCCAGGGGGTTGACCCTGCTTGCTACAGGGAGGTTACAAACGTTGTCCAGCCCAGCATCCCAGATCAACCCAAAAAAGTACATCAGGAGAACACACAGCCAGCCTCACAGACCACAGAGCACAAGGGTCCAGCACCATAATCTGGGAGTGTGCCCCAGCTAGCCACGGGGATATTGGAGGATTGAAGCTTAACCCAGCACAGTGCTCCAATGCTATCCATCAGGAGGCCCAGACACAGAGGTCCCAGAAGAAAATGACAAAATGAAAGAGCAAGAGACAGTCTCAATCCCCCAGCCCACTGAGAACAAACCCAAGAGACACTGAAATGGAAGACACTGGAAGTTACACAACTGAACTTTCTGAAGTGATAGCAAATGCAGTAAAGAAACAACTCCATGAAGCCACAGAGAAACTCAAATCAGAAATAATCTCTCAGCTTAAAAACAAAATGACAATCATTACAAAAGAAATGTTGTGTGTATCTAAAGAAGAGCATGATAAAAAATAGAACATAAGAAAATGATGGAAACTTTGAACAATATAAGACACAAATATAATGCACGAAACAGATTCAAAGGGAAATTCAGGAATGAAAAATTCCATGAAAAGTTTGAAAAACTGCTTGAATGAAGCTGAAGATAGAATCTCAGACCTTGAAGACACCATGGGAGCTTATGATCACAAAAGAAAAGATCTCTTAAAAATAATAAGGAACCAAGAATCAACAATTTAACAGCTGCAAGATGATGCCAAGAGAAATAACATAAGATTAATAGGCATAAATGAAAAAGCAGGGGTCAATACTAATGACCTGCAAAGACTATTCACAGAAATAATAGAAAATTTTTCAAACATGGGAAGAGAATCTGATATACAGATAAGTGAGGCATGCAGAACCCCAATTAACCATAACCAAAATAAACCTTCATCCAGACATATAATAATTAGGCTATCAGAAATACAGCACAAGAACAAAATACTAAATTTGCAGAGAAAAGAAACAAATCACCTATGAAGGAAAGCCTATCAGAATCACAGCTGACTTCTCAACACAAACCTTTGAGTCAAGAAGAGCTTGGGGTGAAGTATTTCAAATCCTGAAAGAAAACAACTTTCAATCCAGATTGATGTACCCTGCAAAACTATCCTTAAAAATTGATGGAGAAATAAGATACTTTCATGACAAAAAACAACTGAAGAAATTCATGGCCACCAAGCCAACACTACAAAGTGTACTGAAAGACAGTCTAGAAAGAGACAAAGATAGCTACAATCTTAAGAACAACAACAAAAGGAAACCATTAGGCAGGGCAAATAATTAAACAGAAAATGTAAAAAACCAACAACAGAAAGATATCATAACAGGGATGAGTCAGTACATATCAGTTATATAAATCAATGTAAATGGTCTCAACTCACCAATAAAAAGAAACAGACTAGCAGAGTGGGTTAAGAAACAAAATCCAACAATATGCTGTGTACAAGAAACACATTTAACTCAAAAGGAAATTCACAGACTAAAAATCAAAGGTGGGAAAACAATACTCCATACAACAGGAACCCAGAAAAAAGCAGGGCTAGCTATTATGTTTGCAGACAATGTGAACTTCAGACTGAAAATGATCAAAAGAGATAAAGAAGGTCACCACATACTTGTTAGGGGAAAACTTCAAGCAGAAGACATTACAATCATAAATATATATACACCGAATATGGGAGTACCCAACTATGTAAGATAATTCTTAATAGACATGAAAAACCAAATAAAAAATAATACAGTTATAACAGGGGACCTTAATACCCCACTGTCACAGAGAGACAGATCAACCAAACAAAAAATCAGTAAAGAAATAACAGAACTGAATCAAACTTATGAACAAATGAAGCTAGTAGATTTGTACTGAGTATTCCACCCATCAACATCAGAATACACAGTCTTCTCAGCTGCACATGGGTCATTCTCTGAAATAGATCATATACTGGTCCACAAAACATGCTTAAGTAAATGCAGAAGAACTGAAATAATTCCATGCATATTATCTGACCATAGTGCAATAAAATTGGAAATGAATGACAAAAAAACCTACAAGAACCCCATAAACATATGGAAATTAAATAATACTCTCCTAAATAACCAATGGGTCACAGAAGAAATTAAACAAGAAATTAAACAGTATCTACAATTGAATGAAAATGCAAATACAAATTACTGGAACTTGTGGGACACAATGAAAGCAGTCCTCAGGGGGAAATTTATAGCACCAAACTCCCACATCAGAAAAATGGAAAGAACACACATAAACAACCTAATGCTGTATGTCAAACTTCTAGAAAAAGAAGAGCAAGTCAAGTCCAAAGCCCAAAGAAGGGAGGAAATTATCAAGAGCAGAACAAAAATTAATGCAATTGTAACTAATAAAACAATACAAAGAATTAATGAATCGAAGAGTTGGTTCCTTGAAAGAGTAAATAAAATTGATAAGCCCCTAGCTAACCTTATCAAAAAGAGGAAAGAAAAAACTCAGATTCATGCAATAAGAAATGAAAAGGGTAAAATCACTACAGACCCTGTGGAAATACAGAAGATCATCAACACCTACTTCGAAAACCTTTACTCACATAGATTCGATAACACAGAAGAAATGGACAGATTTCTAGAAACCTATGAATTACCAAAGCTGAATCAAGAAGATGTAAAACTGCTGAATAACCCCATTTCAGCTAATGAAATTGAAAATGTAATTAGAACCCTACCAACAAAGAAAGTCCGGGCCTTGATGGATTCACTGCTGAATTCTACAAGAAATTTAGGGAAGACTTAATGCCAACACTCTTCAAACTCTTCAATGAAATTGAAAGAGAAGTAAGTCTCCCTAACTCATTCCTGGAAATAAGTGTTACCCTAATACCAAAACCAGAGAAAGACACAACCAAAAAGAAAATTACAGGCCAATCTCCCTCATGAACATAGATGCAAAAATCCTCAATAAAATACTGACAAGTAGAATACAGAAAGTTATCAGAAAGATTATACACCATGATCAAGTGGGATTCATCCCAGGAAAACATGGATGGTTCAACATATGCAAATCAATATATGTAATACACCATATCAACAGGGTCAAGGACAAGAACCACATGATCATCTCAATAGATGTAGAAAAAGCTTTCGACAAAATCCAATACCCATTCATGATAAAAACCCTACAGAAAATTGGAATAGATGGTCTCTACATCAACCTAATAAAAGCCATATATCATAAACCAACAGCCAACATCTTACTAAATGGAGTAAAGCTGAAAACTTTCAACCTAAAATCAGGAACAAGACAAGGATTCCATTATCACTATTCCTATTCAATATAGTTCTGGAAATATTAACCAGAGCAATTAGACAAGAGAAAGAAATAAAGGGAATAAGGATAGGAAAAGAAGAAGTAAAATTTTCATTATTTGCAGATGATATGATACTCTACATAAAAGACTCTCAAAAATCCATTAGAAAACTTCTAGAAGTAATAACCAAATTCAGAAATGTTGCTGGATACAAGGTGAACACTCAAAAATCAATAGCATTCCTGTACACAAACAACAAAGTCACTGAGAGAGAAACAAGGGAAACCACACCCTTCATTATAACATCCAAAAAACTGAAATACTTAGGAATCAATCTAACAAAGGAAGTAAAAGATCTATACAGTGAAAATTACATTTCTCTGAAGAAGGAAATCGAAGATTTTAGAAAATGGAAAGATATTCCCTGTTCATGAACAGGAAGAACAAACATCATGAAAATGGCCATTCTCCCAAAATTATTATACAGATTTAATGCAATCCCAATCAAAATATCACTTGCCTACCTCACAGAGCTAGAGAAAGCATTCCTGAAATTTATCTGGAACCAGAAAGACCTAGAATAGCAAAGGCAATTCTGGGCCACAAAGTAAAGCAGGAGGCATCACAATCCCTGACTTGAAACTATACTGCAAAGCCACTATGATAAAATCAGCATGGTACTGGAATCAAAATAGACCTGAAGATCAATGGAATAGATTAGAAGATACAGCCACAACTACAAACACACTTAGCCTCCTCATCTTTGACAAAGGGGCCAAACATGTGCATTGGAAAAAAGATAGCCTCTTTAACAAATGGTGCTGGAAAAACTGGCTCTCTATATGCCGTAAACTAAAACTAGATCCATGCCTATCACTATGCACTAAAATAAAGTCAAAATGGATCAAAGATCTGAATATTAAAACAGAGACACTAAACTTACTAGAAGACAGAGTAGGTAAAAATCTTGATGACATAGGAGTAGGCAGAGTGTTTATCAACAAAAATCAAATTGCATGGGAAACACTTCCCAGAATCAACAACTGGGATCTCATCTTACTAAAAAGTTTTTGCATGTCAAAGGAAATCTCCAACAGAGTGAAAAGAAAACCCACCAATTGGGAAAATATCTTAGCCAACTGTCGATCAGACAAAGGACTTCTATCTAAAACATATAAAGAATTCAAAGAAATCAGGCCCCTAAAATTCAAAGACCCAACCCAAAAATGGGCATCTGAGATGAATACACACTTCTCAGAGAAAGAAATACAAATGGCAAATAAATATATGAAAAAATGTTCAACATCAATGGTCATTCGGGAAACTCAAATTAAAAGAACACTGAGATTCCATCTCACTCCAGAAAGAATGGCCAAGATTAAAAAATCAAGCAACAACAAATGCTGGAGGGGCTGTGGGGAAAAAGGAACTCTTCTCCACTGTTGGTGGGAGTGTAGACTGGTGCAACCGCTGTGGAAATCAGTGTGGAGATTCCTCAAGAAGCTAGGATTAGAGAAGCCATTTGACCCAGCTATCTCCCTTCTGGGCATTTTCCCCAAAGAATTGAAAACGTCATACCACAGTGATATCTGTGCACCCATGTTTATAGCAACCCAATTTGTAATAGCCAGATCTTGGAAACAACCCAAGTGCCCATCAATCAAAGAATGGATAAAAAAGATGTGGTATTTTTATACAATGGAGTACTACTCAGCTATCAAGAAAGATTGCATTGAGACTTTTATAAGTAAATGGACATGACTTGAGACCATACTCATAAGTGAAATAAATCAAACCCACATGTGTAAATACCGTATTATCTCCCTAGTGTAAGAAACTGAAAAAGTATATATGATCCAAAATCTACAATAAATACTATGTAAGGGTGAAAAAACTGCTCAAAGAACAAAAGTAATTGGGAAGGGAAAAGGAGGAAAGAGGGAAGGGAAAAGGAAAAAGATATAAATCTGTATATATGTATATGTAAGATAACTAAAACGAACATACTGCTGAATGTATTAGTTATTGAGATAGAACAGTTAATACTCATATGATTAGATCAATTTTACGTGTCTATATCTGTTAATGTAAACAACCATTTTAAAGATAACGATATACAATATTGCAACCATTGTCAAGTTTCTATCATCCTGTTTTGTAAACCTATAATGTTACTGTTGTGCATTTGCTCTAGCAGTTTGCCTCTTTTGCTTTTTGTCTTTCTTATGTGTCTTTTTTTCTCTTAAATTAAAAAAAAAAAGATTTCAAGACCTATTTTTGTCAAGCAGAAAAAAAAGAAATTCAAATAGCAAAATTAGATCCAAATATCAAATAAAGACTTAAACATCTTAATGCCTGATTGTCCTGCTTTAACCTTCTTTAAGGTTCAAAGAAAGAATAGTCCTGGCCACTTTTGATTCTACTTGGGAAGAAGAAATTAGCTGCTTTAAAAATTCTAGGTTACAATTAATTTTTTTCTTTGTTATTTCAGTAAGTAGTTATTGAAGGCTTCTGTATGCCCAGCACTGTTCTAGATGTTAGTGAACAAGATAAAGTTTAATAAAGCTCAGTGCAGTAGTCAAGAAAAGTGCCAAAGGACCAAGAGGGAAAAAAAAAACAAACTTTTTTTGCTGTACGGAAGATTGAACTTCAAATGTCGCGGGTGCTTGGGAAGTGCTGTGTCACTGAGTACTCTCCCAGTCATTTTTTGAATTCTTATTTTTGAAACAAAGTCTCACTACGTTGTTCAGGCTGACCTCAAATTTGTGTTCTTCCTCCCTTAGCCTCTCAAACAAATACCTGGCATTACCGGTATGTGCCAGCATGCCCGAATGAGAGAAATTCTGATAGTGATACATCTTATGAGAAAAAGCAAAATAGAGTGGCAAGGAGTGGGAGCAAGGGAGGGAAGGATGCTACTGTAGAGAAGTGAATCAGGAAGTGCTGAAACCAGAATGGTTGGGAGAAATCAGCAGAACTGAGAGCCGAGGACAGCATTTGGGCTGGAGGATATACTCGAGAAGGGGCCTGTTGGTGGGAAATCAACTGAGCTTTTCTGTAACAGAAAGAAAGCTCTTGTGATGGATCATAGTGAGAAAAAGCAGGGGAGTCAGGAGACGAGAATGGACAACTAAGGCGTTGTATTTTATATCAAGGAGTGTGCCAAGGAAAAACCATTGCAAGGGTTTGAGCAATGCAGTGGCTTAACCCACTTTATCTTCTTTGCTATATAGCAGATCAACCTTAACCAGTGACAATCACATAAAAGGCATAGGTAAGGCCCTACAGAAATATCTGATGAATGAGAGAATATGCTTAAATGATTAAACTCTGCTTCAAAGTCTTAAATGTCATATTATTCATTCAAGTGGGATGGAAGACAATTCATTCCACATATATTTTTGCAAAATAAAATGAAAGACTGTGTACAAGCTCCACATTCTTGTCCATGCAGTTTTGGTTTGTGTGGATTTTTGAGACAGAGTTTGGCTGTGTCTTCCTGCCTCAGATCCCTGAGTGCTGGGATTACAGGTGTGCACCATCACACCTGGCTCAAATTCGCTGGCCTTTGAAGATCGTATTTTATAACAATGATAATGGCAATGCAGACACTTTTATTAGAGTGATTCCCAGTTTTCTTTTTCACTCCAGGTAAGTGTCTTATTGTTTAATTTAAAACAATCTATTTCAGAATAACTATACGACAATTTATTCATTGTCAAATATGTTTAGGAATCTTACTTCACATTATAATCCTTTCCCAAGATACCCCTTTCAACATGAAACCAATGAATGCTCCAAAGGACCACTTTAGGAAATGTAACTTTAAATTGTCCCTTTCCTTTGCCTAGTACATCCTTCCCCATACATGTGGAATACACAATACAGGTCCCTTTATCTGGGCTATAGTCTCTCTATTTTTATGGCTGTGATTAGTTCTATTTTCTTTCTCATGAGTCATTTTTGTGAAAGTTTTGCTTCCTAGTAACTAGTTTTCAAACTTCACAAGTTAAAATATGACCCATTCGCTGGATTAGTCAATTGTCTTTATATTACTGGGCTTCAATTTCCTCCCTTCTACAAGAATAAGCTGAACCTATTTTGTAGGATTAATCTGACCAAGGAAATTACCAACATTTTTCTCTACAGTGACTCATGGGGACCATAACCTTTTCAGGGCAGGAAAAAATGGCCTAAGTCATCACTGTCCAAATTTGTCTGTGCTTCTAAGTCATCTGAAGAATTTTAAAGTAATACAGCTTCCTTAACCCTAGGAATAACTGAGTCAGAAAAACACTCCAAAGTGATCTTAATGCAACTAGATCTCAGATACTCTAATTCAATTTTATTTTACTGCCTTAAATTTAGAAAAGGAGCTAATTCTAATAATAAAATAACGTATATTTGTTTATCATTTTAAAGATTTTTACTTCTTTTTTCCAAATACCTCCAAAAACTCTGAGATGTAGGTGGGACATGTATTATAGTTCCCATTTTATAAATGACATTCATAAAATGTCTGAGAGAAGGTGATATTAGACAAGTGACTTAGTCTCTTTGTGCCTTATATCCTTAACCTATCGTAAGGATATTAACAATAGCATCAGCCTCAAAGGGCTTATAGAGATGAAATGAAAAAACACTTGCAAGGGAGCCAGTTTAATAAGAAACGGTAATTCTTACTGCTATGTTCAATAAATGGAAGGAACAAGTTTATTTCAAGACTATTGCAAACCGATTACATTGAAGGATAATGATTTTTACATTTTAACATAAATTCAGTCAAACCACCACATTTAAGTTTCATTTAAATGCTTAGTATGAATTTATACAAATTATCACTTTTTCTTTAAACTACAGGTATACTATTGGGTGCAGCACAAAGATCAAACTTAATGTGGTAAATGATAGCCATTTATTCTACTTCAGAGTAGCTCCACCAAAGCCTGAGGACGACAGGAGGCCATGAGCACCACATACAAAGTCACAGTTATTTATATTTGAAGGTGTTAGCATTATGCATAAAAACAGTAAATTCTTTGTAAAGAATAGAGTACAATATCTGAAAGGCAAATTGCCTACAGCATGGGCAGTGCAGTGCTGTGTGATCTATTCTGGGGAAGAAAAATCCCATACAGAAAGAACAAGATAAATATGCTAAGTTTATACAATATGTACTCAGTGATAAATATTCTAAGCATGTGCTGTAATAATTCTCTCATCAGAGCAGCCTGGTTACCACCATCAGCAGATACTGATAATTAATCAACTGAAATGAATCTTTACAGAATAAACAAATCTGTCATACATGAATGATGATTATATCTCTTTCAGTTCTGAAGGCTTTCATAACTTATTCATGCCAACATTATGAAGACTTCTCCCTTAGGAAACAAAGCATCTTTTGGTAAGATCTCTTTTTAGACTATTTTCAGCTATTGGTGGCATTTTAGCCACATCCAGTGGATGCAGAGAATTGCAAGAAGCCAATGGAGATCCTTCTATTTCATCTCCAAGAGGAACCGAGTGGGTCTGTTAGTCTTGGACATGTTACACTTGCATTCTTGCTGGCAGAGCAGGGGTGGCTTGCCCTGACTGCACTCACAGAAGTGGATCCAATACATTCAAATAGGAGCAAACAACGCCACTGAGAAATCTCTCTGTAGGCTGGTTTGCAGACTGTGAAGGAAGACATTAATTTCTATGGCTAGAAAATGCAGACAGAGAGTAGAATAGGCCAGACAGAAACAGGCCTGGGTATCAACTCATGAACAAAACATGATATAACCCAAGTAACACCTAATCTGCTACTTATTCTTCTATTAAAGGTAATACCCAGAGCTGGGGATGTAGCTCAGTGACACAGCACTTGCGTGACATATATAAGACCTTGTGCTTGATCCCCACCATTAGAGAAAAAAATATAATTCCCCACAAATTGTTTGCTTTTTAAGAAAAAAAAAGCCTATGAGCAGAGGTTCTGATGGCCTTTGTTTTAAACCATAGCATAATGAACAGCCTATAAAGTTCCTGCCATAGGGCAGCATGAAGATTGTACATTATGCAAGATTCAGGCTCCCTAAGCACAGAGGTCCTCTCCCATAATGCAGCCCACTACTAATGAGGATATTGCCTGGCCCACTTTGTGTTGCTCTGTCAGAATTGGGTCCAGGGTCCAAGATGATATTCTGCTGGCTGGTATTGATATGGCTGTGATCTTGCTGTAATCAATTGATCTATGTCTCTGGCCTAGACATTTCTTCTGTCGACATGCATAAAACTTATTAGCTTGCAGGCAGAGTAAAATCTCAGGTCTTTTATAGTTTTTAACACTAGACTTAAGCATATTAAATATTTATTACGCATTAGTTAAGTTCTAATCTTCTTCAGCCTGGTAGTCGCCAGCAGGAAGTGGCTATAGTATTGGACTGTGTTGGTTTGGAGAGAGCTCCTTCTCCACCACTTCTAGTCCATATTCCCATAGCTAGGGGCAGCTTTTGGGAGTGGTTCTACCAGGAGAGGCACCTACTTTAGTGGTTTGGGAGGGAATGCCTTGTCAGAGTATGGCATGAGCGATTAGGGAACATCGAGTAACTTGTGTTGCTCTGTCACGTGAAGTAGGCAGTCATTGATCTGACCTATGAATCCCACCAGGGGAGATAAGGGATCAAACGGAGGTTTGTGCCTTATTAATCGACAGTTTGCATTCTAAGTTAAGGGCCATCAGTGTCCTTAATGCTCTACTCCCCCAAAGTGAATGTCTTCCCATCCTACCGCATGTCTTAAATTGACTGACTATCTAAGCAAATGCAGGAAAAGAAATGGAACATTAGTACTGGGGTTCACCTCTTTAACATCAATCTGACCCCTTTCATTGGTGTAGAAGCTAAGTGCTACAACAAGTAATTTGCTCACTGTTATATAGTTGCCGTGTGGCAGAAGTGGATTGAACTTGAATCCAGATCAGTCTATTCATCAAGTCTCCAGTTACTTTGGACCATGTCGATAGAGTTAATGAATTGGGTTGTTTACCAATGGAAAGTCCCAAGGTCACCTGAGAGGGACAGGCCACTGCTTTTCCCATTGAGCCTAACTCTCGTTCTTCAATGTTATCTCCTGGCAGCAAAGCTAAGAAAACAAGTGACCCCAAATAATCACTCTCTGCAGTAAGTGCCAGAAAGGACAAGGCAGGATGGAGAGAGGTAAAGAATGACAAGGAAGTTCTTTGAAAGAGAATTCAGGGAAAATGAGAAAGTCAGTCTAGGAGGGAGGCTGGCAGAAAGCCAGGCAGAGGGCACAGCGCGTGTGGGAGCCTCTGGGCCAAGGGGAGCTTGGTGTGTAGACGAACTGAAGGCTGCTGGAGGTCAGGGAACCAGAGGCCCTCAAGGATGATGGGGCCACATTATGGGCAGCCTTTGAAGACAGACATTCAGCTAGAATTTGTTTTTTCTGTCTCTTTTGATGAATGTCATGTTTCATTTTAGCCATGTATTTTGTGTTTTGAGTTTCATTATACAGGTATAGTAGCACATGCCTGTAATGCCAGGACTTAGGAGGTTTCAACAGGAGGATGGCAAGTTTGAGAGCAGCAGGGACTACATAGCATGCTCTAGGCATTACAAGCTAAAGGAACCTAAGTCTGCCACCAACAGAAGTCCTTGGAGGCTGGATGTGCTGCTTTGCTTTGAGCAGTGGATCCCTAATGGACTTGGGCATCAGCAGCAGGAAGTAAGTTAAAGCACTGCTAAGCCTCGTGGCCCTGAGGCTGGAGTGGTAAATTGAATCCACCTGACAAGTTCAGACAGAAATAGTCTGATCCAGTATCTTCAAATTGGAAAACTAGAGCTGACACCAATAGTTTGTTCTTAAATGCTCGAATGCTTTCATGTTCTCTGCCTAATCTGGGTTTAAATTTCTAGCTTAAATTGTAGGATTGGGGCTGGCTGTTAGCTCAGCAGTAGAGCCTATGATAGAGCACACAAGGTCCTGGGTTCAATTCCCAGTGCACCCCTACTCAAATTTCCATTTCTTCTAAATTGATCTGCCTCCTTTGCTCCTCACAGCTCTGTTTCCTTGCCTTTGAAAGGGCCTGAGGTAGCAAATCATGGGCACAAATGGTTTTTATTTGTATAACAGAATGGCAGACCCTTAGCCTCAGATAAGTCTCAGGTCAGCTATTCTGACACTTTCACTCTAGCGTATTATTAGCATTGTGATGTTACTATTAATATTAATTTTATGGTAATACTCTTTTGTGCCTAATGATTTATATTCATTCAATTCAATACCTATGGCAACGTTGCAAAATGAGTATTTTTTATTTTTGCTTTACAAATCATAAGATTTACCACTTGCGCTTACCTCTCTTCACCTTCCTCCATGCGTTAGACCACACTGCTTCTTTATCTCACAGATGCCTCTAAACCCAGTTGTTGAGGCTCTCTTGTCCTCACAGGATTGTCTGCCTTGAGAATAAACTCTCTTTTGTAAACAAAACTCATTTTGGTAAGATGGTTTTACTGAGCGGCTAATTACTGAAATACTATACGATTCTTCATAAAGAGTTAAAGGAATTCTTTTGCTTTTAAGATAGGGTCTTGCTGTGGATCCCAGAATGGCCTCAGACTCTGTCTGATCTTCCTGCCTTGGCCTCTTGAATGCTGGGATTACAGGTGTGTACTGGCATGCCTGGCTAATTTCAGAAATTCTTACAAAAGAGTTGTTGTACTTAGAAGAAACGTTGTGGGGCGGCTGTGGCTGAGAGCTTGCTGTGTGCCTCACTGGCCCACTGCCTTCTTGCTGGTCAGGTGGCAGGCTGCTGAGGCAGCTGGCTGTTCTGTGATACACTTCTGAGTGCGCTGAAGGACCATGGTAGCCCAAGCTGGACTTGTCACTGGCTTGAATGGCACTCTTGGGCCCACAGGACTATACCAGGATTCACAGAAACAGGATTGAGGTAAGACCAACAGGTTTTCTGGTTCTGGGCCCTAGAAACTGTTTTTGAGGTAATTACCCTAAGGCTATCATTTTTGCTTTATTCAGGATTATATGGAACTATGCTTAAAGGTACCAAATGTTCTGTTCTAAAAACTAATGTCTCCGTAAGATTTGTTACATGGTGGTAATATTTTCAGGACAAGATAAGTCAGACAAAATTATGGCTCCTCAAACTTGCCCTATCCCAGTCCCTAGAACTTGTGAATATATTATATTACAAAGCATAGGATGATTAAAGTAGCAAACAGAAATAAAATTATTATTTTGGACTGAGTTTTGTTCCTTCCACCATTCTTAACCCTCAATACCTCAGAAGATGACTTGTATTTGGAGTTAATTATCTTAAAGTGAAGTCATTAAGGTGGGCCCTAATCCAGTATGACTGGTGTCACATTCTAAACAGAATAGGACAGACACAGCAGGCAGAAACTGGGAGAAGATGGTTCTCTAAAAGCCAAGGAGATTGGCCTCAGAAGGAACCAGTCATGCCAATAACTTGATTTTAGAATTCTGAGAAAATAAATTCCTGTTTTTAAGCCACCCAGTCTCTGTTATGACAGTTCTAGTTAACTACAATAGTAGTCAACTGAACTCAATATTTGGAGGCTATTCCAAAGTATCTGGGTGATTCCCAATGTAACATCAAGAGCACTTCAGATGTGGTATTTTTATACAATGGAGTACTACTCAGCTATTAAGAAAGATTGTATTGAGACTTTTATAAGTAAATGGTCAC